>JAPCYS010001399.1:0-25864 GCA_028641055.1 Alopecurus myosuroides
AGTCGAGCACAGCCGGAATCCATAAGTCCTCGCTGATCCAGGGGGAGAAGAAATGCCCACATCTGGATAGAATAAACCGCCTTGTTTACAACCTGCAAAAAGTGAATATTTTTTTGTTTGTTAAAAACCAAATCATTGCGGCAATTCCAAATTGCCCACGGGAAAGCAGCCGCACCAATTCGTATTCGTGCTTTTGTTTTCCTATCAATACCATTTAACCAATTACCAAACATATTTGCATTGCTAATAGGTGGATAAATGCTATAAGTAAAGTGTATAAGACGCCAAATATCACGGGCAAACGGGCATGTTATAAATAAGTGTTCGACAGACTCATCTGTATCGCAAAAAACATATTTTTTACAACCATGCCAATTCCTCTTTATCAAATTGTCTTTAGTGAGCATAACTTTCCTGTTAAGAAACCATAGAAAGATCTTAATCTTTAATGGCACCTTTAGCTTCCACAAATATTTTCGTAAAAATCTTGTGGATCCATGCATCAAGTCAGCATAATAAGATTAAACCGTAAAAACCCCATCCATTGTGAGATTCCAACGGAACACATCTGAAAGATTAGTTAAGGACACCCCCATCAACCTTTCAACCAAATGCAACCAACGGTCCCTCCTGTAACAACCAAATTCCTTCGAAACCGAACGTCTAGAGGATTATAGGCTAGCACCTCCGCAACCGTAACGTGTCTATAAGAAGCGATGTTATATAACGATGGATAGGATTGTGATAACGGTTTATCTTCTAACCATGTATCTTCCCAAAAGCGCACCTGCTGACCGTTACCTAAAGAGAATTTGCCCCGTGAAAAGAATTCATTTTTAACTCTCACTAAACCTTTCCAGAAGGGTGAATCAGAAGGTTTACTCTCTACCTGAGATAACGTTTTATCTCCTAGGTATTTATTAGCGAGTAGCTCTTGCCACACCCCCTCCTCAGTCAATAGTTTGTAAAACCACTTACTCAACAAACACATGTTCTTAATTTGTAAGACCTCTATTCCTAAGCCCCCTTGATCTTTGGGACGGCAAACAATATTACATTTTGTAAGGCGGTATTTCCTCCTTTTGACATCGCTTTGCCAAAAGAATCTTGAACGATAGAAATATAAACGTTTCCTAACACCCACTGGTATTTCAAAGAAGGATAGTAAGAACATAGGTAGACTTGATAAGACAGAGTTTATCAGCACGAGGCGATCCCCATAAGATAACAATTTCCCTATCCAAGAACTGAGTTTCGTGTCAAACCTATCCTCAATTGGTTTCCACTCTTTATTAAGAAGTTTTCTATGGTGAATTGGTATTCCTAGGTATTTGAAAGGGAGCGTTCCTATCTCGCAGCCAAAGATATTACGGTAATCATCTTGGGCCTCTTTCTCTTTACCAAAACAAAAAATCTCGCTCTTATGGAAATTAATTTTAAGACCGGACAGAAGCTCAAACATCGCAAGTATGAGTTTCATGTTCAATGCCTTTTGTACATCATGTTCCATAAATATAATCGTATCGTCGGCATATTGTAGTATGGACACCCCTCCTTCGACAAGGTGATGTATCAATCCTCCAACTTGACCATCCTCTTTAGCTCGATCTGTAAGGATAGACAACATATCCGCTATAAGATTGAAGAGAATAGGTGATAACGGGTCACCCCGTCTCAGTCCTTTTAGCGTTTGAAAATAATGACCGATGTCATCATTAACTTTAATCCCGACGCTTCCCCCTTGAACAAAACGAGCAATCCAATCACACCACTTAGGTGAAAAACCTTTCATTCTCAACACTTGCTGTAGGAAAGACCAATTCACCTTATCATAAGCTTTCTCAAAATCAATTTTAAACAAAACCCCGTCTAAATTTTTTCCTTTTCATCTCATGAATAGTTTCATGTAGTACCACAACTCCTTCCAGTATATTTCTACCGGGTAGAAACGCTGATTGAGTTGGTCGGATAACTTTACTCGCAATAGAAGTTACCCTATTGGTACCAACCTTGGTGAAGATTTTAAAACTAACATTAAGTAAACAAATGGGTCTATATTGCTCAATACGACTCGCATCCTCCTTCTTTGGAAGTAGCGTGATAACCCCAAAGTTTAATTTAAATAATGGTAAATCCCCATCATAAAGCTGAGCAAACATAGCCATTAAATCGTCCTTAATCACCTCCCAAAATCTCTGATAGAACTCCGCAGGGAATCCATCCGGGCCTGGGGCCTTATTATGCTCCATCTGAGATATTGCTTCGAACACCTCCTTGTCCGTAAAAGGAGATGTAAGAATACAATTTTCCTCATGGGAGATGTGAGACATATCCTCGGTCTTCTCCTCTACTAAAGAAACATTACTCGGCGCCGGTGCCCCGAATAATTTCTTATAGTATTCCGAGATAAAAGTTCTAAGGTTGATCTCACCTATAATCGTTCCCTCATCCTGCTCCAATTGGAAAATCCTTTTCTTCCTATGTTTCCCGTTTGCAATCAGGTGGAAATATTTCGTATTATTCCCGCCTTCTTGTATATGTTTCACTTTTGCCCGCTGCGCCCATTTGGATTCCTCATCCCGTTTCAACTTTCGTAAGTGGTCATCGGCCTCCTTTTTTGCAGCCCGTTCGGCCACTGTCAAAGGAGTCGATTCCGCCTTAATATCTAGCATATCTATAAGGGTTGTTAATTTATCTTTTAGTTTCCTATATTCCCCACTCTGATTTTTCGCCCATCCCCGTAAAAATTGTCTCAGATGTCTTATTTTATTTTGCCACCCGTCTAACGGATTTTGCCCATAATTAACTGACCTCCATTCCTTGCACACTAACTCATAAAAACCTTCTTGGCGTATCCAAGAAACTTCAAAAGAGAATTGACTCTTATTTCCCACATGAGGTTGAATACCAGAGTCCAAGAGCAGTGGTGTGTGATCCGACCCCGTGCGAGTCAGGGCATGCACCGTAACCAGAGGATATTTCTGCTCCCACTCAATACTATTAAGAAAACGATCGATATTTCTGCCTCCGCTCACTTGCTGGGTGGTGATTGATGGTTGAGGGAAATAGATACAAGCTGGTCTAGCGTCCACGTTCACCCCACCCACCCCACGTACATGCTTGGGCCAGCCACAGGCTCATGTACCTTGCACAAAATCTTGCAACTAGCTTACAGAGTTAGTATTACAAGAAAAAATATAAGGTGAACTAAAAAGGAGAGAATCGAACACAAAAAATAGCTTACGATAAATCAGAGTCTGAGCTGTAAATGGACCAAAAATACAAGTTATAACCGGGCTTTAACTGAACAAAAATCCGAATTGTAACCCCTACATGTAATGTAACGACCAAAAATACGATATACAAACTGACTTTAACTGGAAAAAAATCCGAATTATAATCCCTACTCGTAATGTACATTGGTAGAAAATAGGCCTTTAGTCCCGGTTCACAAAGGACATTAATCCCGGCCGTGCAACCGGGACAAAATATGCGCGACTAAATCACTCCACACCCCCCCCCCTAGTCGCGCCTCTTACGAACCGCGACTAAAGGCCCTTCCACGTGGGCGCCAGGAATCCGTCGGGGCGGAGGACCTTTAGTCCCGGTTCTCGTGGCTAACCGGGACTAAAGGCCTCCTCCGCAGGTTTAGGGTTTTAGCCCCCCTAAATTAGGTTTCTTTTTAATTTGTAGTGTTTTATTTCTATTATATTTTATTTTGTGTTTTATTTTAATTTTGATGAAGTTTCAGCACACATATTCTACGCTACTATATACATGCATATGAAATTTCAAACAAGAAGAATTCAAGAGGAATATATAATATATATTCAATCTCGGGTGACCATATACAACTTTGAAAAAGTTTCCATACACAATTAGGATAGATGACCATATACAACTTCGAACAAGTTTCAATCTCGGGTATGCATATAATTTTCTTCGTCCTCGGTATAGTGTTCTCCTTTAGGATTGATGACTTCCCTCATGAAAAATCCTGCTAATTCCTCATGAATTGGTCGGAAGCGAGCTTCTAGACTAAGCTTCCTCCGCAAGTTATCCGTCGACTTCCGCACGCTATCCGACGCCTTCCGCTCAGAGGTAGGTGTGTCTCCGGATGTTCTCACAAACATAGTATCCACAATAATTGGTCCCCGGTGGCTGCTTATCCACATTAACTAACCTTCTAAATTCTAGCTCATGTTTGAATTCACCGACAATTTTTTGTGAGAACCGTCTCCAAACCCTAGAGGGCAAATAAAATTAAATGAACAAGAGAGTTATTAGTTACTTGATATTACGAAATCAACGAAAGAGACCGATCCATATATAGCGCAAATGATTGAAAATAATTACTTTTGCAGCATTTTTCTCATGTTGGCCCAACGCTTTGAATCCGAATCCATAGAGTCCATGATTAGAACTCTGGAGGTGTGAAGTTCAATATTTAGCAGAATCCAGTGGAACATACGGACACGTTAGATGCATAGTCATGCATAACTCATCGATTAGACATACCATGCATGTAGTAAACAAAAGAGAATGAGCACAAGAGAGAAACACTCACCCAAAATGGTAAGGAAATAGAATATGACTTTTGAGTTGATGCTTTCTAAGAAACTTGTACAAGTCTTTCTCCACGTCTTTGGGGTGATTTTGTAACATTAACGATATGTGGGTCAATGAACCCAACATCATAGATGTCTTATTTCGCATTCCCAAATCTTCAATATGCATAATAGCGTACGCAACAATATAGTTAGGACAATCTATATATATAGTGCTGGAAATGAAGAACGAGATGAGGTAGAAATAAATCACTTACAGAACGTAGCAACTCAGCATAGATTTGTCGAGCTCGCGCAGATTGAACAGCTGGAACAATTCACTCATATGAATTTCTACAGAGTACCGTTTGGTGTGATGCTCCTCTGTAACATCCGCATAAACATATTCTTTGCCGGCCTATGTTATGAAATTCTTGTACCAACGTAGGTCATTTCGCATTTCTTGTGTTAGACTCTTTTCCTGCGCAGGCTCGACGAGAGGCCCATTCCGCACATATTGTAATGCTATCTCACTTACTGACACATCCTCAAGGTCTAACGAGGCACGAAGAGTCAAACCCATCTCGGACGCTTGTTTCATGGCACTCGCTACAGTCAATCCAAGTGCTACCGCAGCTGCTATGATCTTGGGATTCTCTTCCGGACCGACTTTCACTATGAGCGGGGGGATCGATTGTTTATTCTGCATCACGAGCTGGTCAACTTGTTTCCCGCTTTTTTTACTTTCTTCTTTCTCCTCCTTCAATATTTCTGCTTGCCTATGAAGTTCACGTCCATAGTCGTCAGGCATATTCAGCTCGGGTTGGGACGGTGTCGTCAAAAAATCCTTAGCCCACTTCTTTTGCTTCTCACTGAATACTTGCTTGGTCTCAGGCTCTTTTATCGCCTTCGTATCCGCCTTCCATTTCTCATAATGAGCAGACGCGGCCAATTTGGTTTCAGCTTCACTAGGTTCCAAAGGCCTTGGGAGGAGAGGCTTCAGTGATGACTCCGGTACCGTTGTGGTCTTAGTATCAGTCCGGGCAGCAGCGTCATCGTCGTCGCAGTCCTTCGTGGGGGTTTTGCTGGATACACGGCACGTCGAAGGCAGCGGAGTGTGGTGGATTTATCCGGTGGGCGCAACGGTTGCGGGACATCATCGTGTTCGTCGATCTGACGCTTCTGGCATTAGTTTCTTTTTTCTTTCTTTTATTGTTCTTTTGGGCATCTCTTATGACAAAATTCAGCGTCTAATAGAGATCAACAATGGATATGCTTATCCATTTTATTTTCGCGACAAAAAGGAAATTAGGAGACACAAATATTAATGCTTAACTAGCAGCAAACATATAGGAATGTAAAGTATATCAATGTTCCCTAAATAATTGTCCATTGCTTAATTAACAGCAAAGATCAATGATCTATAACATTAAAAAAATTAGATATCGTCGATAGACTTTGGGTCAAATTTGTACTTTCTTACTTTTTTCTTCTGTCGCAACGCACGCGCATTTTTTACTAGTACATATATAAACAAATAGAAGTCATCTATTGTTGAATGGAGAGGGTACAAATTTAGACATGTTTGAGACTTTTTTTCTAACGGAGAGAGTACAAGCGAGCTAGGCATTAGCAACTTAATTTGCCATGCACACACAAGTGCTGGCTACCTCTCGTCTGATAGATGGATGCATGGCTTCTAGCCGGGCAGCATCGCTCGGACATCTCCGGTGCGAAGAAAAATTTCCTTTTTTTAAGGTAAGAAGCAAAAGATTTACCCTTTATATGTTATATTGATATAGTAGAAGTAAACATGGCCTAAGACGGTAAACAGAAAAAAAGTGGCACAAAAATTTTGTTCCCCATAATCTCAGACAATCTTTTAGCACAGCTAGGATGTAGTTCTTACTCTGGTCCTTAATCTTCTACATGAGAGCCGCTGGCATAGCGCAACAGATGTCTAACGAGTGCCGCTGTGCTCTTTTCCGTATCTTTTTCCCTTTAAGTTCTAGGCTGATATGTTTTCTAAAAGAATCCGGTCTATCTATTGCTTATCTGACGTCGCCTCCACGTCGTGGCTGCGCGCTTTCCAGACTTGCCTCCGCTCACTTGCTGGGTGGTGATTGATGGTTGAGGGAAATAGACACAAGCTGGTTTAGCGTCCACGTTCACCCCACCCCACCCCACGTACATGCTTGGGCCAGCCATAGGCTCACGTACCTTGCACAAAATCTTGCAACTAGCTTACAGAGTTAGTATTACAAGAAAATATATATATGGTGAACTAAAAAGGAGAGAATCGAACACAAAAAATAGCTTACGATAAATCAGAGTCTGAGCTGTAAATGGACCAAAAATACGAGTTATAACCGGGCTTTAACTGAAATCCGAATTGTAACCCCTACATGTAATGTAACGACCAAAAATACGAGTTACAACCTGACTTTAACTGGAAAAAAAATCCGAATTGTAATCCCTACTCGTAATGTACACTGGTAGAAAATAGCCCTTTAGTCCCGGTTCGCAAAGGCCATTAATCCCGGCTGTGCAACCGGGACAAAATATGCGCGACTAAAGCCCCCCCTTTAGTCGCGCCACTTACGAACCGCGACTAAAGGCCCGTCCATGTGGGCGTCAGGAGTCCGTCGGGGCGGAGGACCTTTAGTCCCGTTTCTCGTGGCTAACCGGGACTAAAGGCCTCCTCCGCAGGTTTAGGGTTTTAGCCCCCCCTAAACCTGATTTCTTTTTAATTTGTAGTGTTTTATTTCTTTTATTTTATTTTGTGTTTTATTTTAATTTTGATGAAGTTTCAGCACACATATTCTACGTTACTATATACATGCATATGAAATTTCAAACAAGAAGAATTCAAGAGGAATATATAATATATATTCAATCTCGGGTGACCATATACAACTTCGAACAAGTTTCCATACACAATTAGGATGGATGACCATATACAACTTCGAACAAGTTTCAATCTCGGGTATGCATATAATTTTCTTCGTCCTCGGTATAGTGTTCTCCTTTAGGATTGATGACTTCTCATGAAAAACCCTGCTAATTCCTCTTGAATTGGTCGAAAGCGAGCTTCTGGAGCTTCCTCCGCAAGTTATCCGTCGACTTCCGCACGCTATCCGACGCCTTCCGCTCAGAGGTGTGTCTCCGGATGTTCTCACAAACATAGTATCCACATAGATTGGTCCCCGGTGGCTGCTTATCCACATTAACTAACCTTCTAAATTCTAATGTTTGAATTCACCGACAATTTCTCCTGAGAACCGTCTCCAAACCCTACAGGGCAAAGAAATTAAATGAACAAGGGAGTTATTAGTTACTTGATATTAGGAAATCAACGAAAGAGACCGATCGATATAGAGCGCAAATGATTGAAAATAATTACTTTGCAGCATTTTTCTCATGTCGGCCCAACGTTTTGAATCCGAATCTATAGAGTCCATGATTAGAACTCTGGAGGTGTGAAGTTCAATATTTAGCAGAATCCAGTGGAAACCTGCGGACAAGTTACATGCACAGTCATGCATAACTCATCGATTAGACATACCATACATGGAGTAAACAAAAGAGAACGAGGACAAGAGAGAAACACTCATCCAAAATGGTAAGAAAATAGAATATGACTTTTGAGTTGATGCTTTCTAAGAAACTTGTACAAGTCTTTCTCCACGTCTTCGAGGTGTTTTGTAACACATATCCATTAACGATATGTGGGTCAATGAACCCAACATCATTGATGACTTATTTTGCATTCCCAAATCTTCAATATGCATAATAGCGTACGCAACATATATATATATATATATATATATATACATATATATATATACATATATATATACATATATATATACATATATATATACATATATATATATACATATATATACATATATATATATATATATATATATATATATATAGTGGAGGAAATGAAGAACGAGATGAGGTAGAAATAAATCACTTACAGAACGTAGCAACTCAGCATAGATTTGTCGAGCTCGCGCAGATTGAAGCTGGAACAATTCACTCATATGAACTTCTACAGAGTACCGTTTGGTGTGATGCTCTTCTGTAACATCCGCATAAATATATTCTTTGCCAGCCCATGTTATGAAATTCTTGTACCAACGTAGCAGATTTCGTATTTGTGGTGCTAGACTCTTTTCCTGCGCAGGCTCGACGAGAGGTCCATTCCGCACATATTGTAATGCTATCTCACTTACTGGCAAATTCTCAAGATCTAACGAGGCACGAAGAGTCAAACCCATCTCAGACGCTTGGTTCATGGCACTCGCTACAGTCAATCCAAGTGCTGCCGCAGCTGCTATGATCTTGGGGTCCTCTTCCGGACCGGCTTTCACTATGAGCGGGGGGGTCGATTGTTTATTCTGCATCACGAGCTGGTCAACTTGTTTCCCGCTTTTTTTTTTACTTTCTTCTTTCTTCTCCTTCAATATTTCTGCTTGCCTACGAAGTTAACGTCCATAGTCGTCAGGCATATTCAGCTCGGCTTGGGACGGTGTCGTCAAAAAATCCTTAGCCCACTTCTTTTGCTTCTCAGTGAATACTTGCTTGGTCTCAGGCTCTTTTATCGCCTTCGTATCCGCCTTCCATTTCTCATAATGAGCAGACGCGACCAATTTGGTTTCAGCTTCACTAAGTTCTCAAGGCCTTGGGAGGAGAGGCTTCAGTGATGGCTCCGGTACCGTTGCGGTCTTAGGTACATATGGGTTCGGGTTAATAGTCCAGGAGCGGGTTTCCTTGCTGTCCGCCTGCTTCTACTTCTTTGCCGAAAGTGGATTGGGGGGCGTCGTACCCGCCTGAGGAGGATTGGGGGGCGTCGTACCCGCCAGAGGAGGATTGGGGGCGGCGGCTGCTTACCCGCCGGAGGTTGTGGATCGGGGGACGACGTCGAATGGCGTGAAGGAGGTGTAGGTGAACCGCCACCATCACCACCGCCGCCGCCACCACCACCACCACCACCATCGGAGGGGGGTGGACTTCTTAGCCTTGGCGCCTCGCCTGGAAATACTATGTACTTCTTTTTCCATAGAATGATCTGGCGCTTGACATCTCCAAGTCTTCTCTCCCCTTCGGGTGTAGCTTTGTCAATCTCCAGGTCCTAAAACTCTTGGACTATGTCTTCCACCATGACACGAGCATAGCCATATGCAATGGGGTTGTTGTGGTGGAGTGCTCTAGGTGTACAGGGTAAAGCACTGCCGGTAGCTACATTCGTGGAAACGTTCCCCACGGGATAATGCAGATCACATTCCTTCATCTCCTTTACATCATCCACGGGGTAGTGAGGCTCCGGTGCACGAATCTCGATCGTTGGTGCATTAGCACCTGCAGGCGGGGCATCCGTGGAAGCCACGCTGCTTCTCCGCAGCTGGCTTCCGAGATCCGCTTCATGATCTTCATGCGGCCCTCCAGCGATCTTTCTTTTCCTAGTCCATGCACGGTTTGCTTCAACTCATGGAGTTCCGATGCAAACTTCGCCAAAGATCTGCATCCCGGTCCGTCTCTCTTACTTCTGTAACAGTACGGGTCATTGTCCTGGGAAAACCCTACTTTCCACGGAATTCTGCCTTTGCCTCGTACATGTCCTCCGTGTTCATCATTCCCGAGGGCTGTTGTCAGTGCGTCTTTCTCTCTGTTGAACTTGATCAAGCCCTGTTGAGCTTGGGTCATTGTGTCAATAAGGGATTGGGTGGGAGCAAACTTTTTCTTCCGGTGAACACACACCCCTGTCTCCGGGTCTAGCGATCCCCATGCCCGTAGCACCAGCTTTTTGAGTCCCATCCCTCTGTACCTAGAGGGATTCCTCGCACCCTTAGGCCCTCCTCCATCTTCTCCCACTTAGGCGCCGAAAGGCGGTATCCTCCTGGCCCCATAATATGATGGTACTGTTTCTTATCCGCATTAATTTTTTTTTGATATTTCCTTGTAATGCTCCGATTTCTTTTGCCTCACAAATTCTGGCCAATCATCTTTCAGTCTCTCATGTTGTCCATTGAAATCCGGAGTCTTGCCCTTCTTGACATAGTCACGGGTTAAATTTTTCTTGAAGTTCCGAAATCTTGCTGACCCGGCCACTTCTGTTCGGAGGTAATGAAAATCCATAAGCTTTCTCCAGCAATCCTTTTTCGTTCTCTTGTCGACAAAACTGAAACCAAGACGTGCCTTCTTTGGCTCCTTCCATTTCTGGACGGTGATCGGGACGTTGTCTCTAACAACGACTCCGCATTGGTTGATAACCTTTGTGGTGTGATGTAGGGGCTTGCCGGTTTCACCATCTAATTCGATGGTATATGTTTCTCCTTGTTTCATCCTTGGATTTGCCACGCTTTGTCGTACTCGATCCGGCCGAGGGCTAGAAAGAGAGTCGCGCGCGTTAATACATATTTATTCACATTTCACTAAGTTTGTTCACAAGAGGCTTAATGTATATATATACCTCGCCGGAGGTTGTTGCTACTTTCAATGCGAGATCGTCGTTTGTTGACGGTTGATCTCCTTCGACAATGTACGTTCCTTCACCTTCTTGATCATCGACAATGTATGTTCCACCGTCAAGGTTCAGAAAAGAAGAGACTACATCCTCTTCTTGCTCATCTTCTCAGCCCGGCATAAGGAATCTCGTTGTTTATGATGCCCATTAAATAACGTTCAGCCTCCGGATCCCTAGCGGCTCGGCTCTATCGTCCGCCATATGTCACTCCTGCATGTAGTAAAATTAATTAAGTATAAAGGAATTAAAAATCAGATTAAGGGATAGAGGAGGAGCAGCGACAGTTGAATTAAAACTTTATATTTAGTATTTAAACCCTAAACTCATATTTATCTTAGTGTCATACTAATTGTTACTACCAATACCTAATTAATTTGTCAACATGCATGAAAATTATGTTCTCTTAGGTTACTTTAAGTGTTTTTCAATTTGGTATAGTTTCCATAATTTTTGGATGAAGGAAACAATGATTAAGAACTATTAATTTTTGCTTTCATTTCAGCCATTTTTGGAAAACAAAAACAGATACTTTAGATGTCAAACTGCATGTATAAGGTTGAAACCATGTGCCAAATGTTTCACTGAACATTTTGAGGTATTAAACATAATTTTTGGATAATTATTTAATTAGTTATGCCATTTTCTTTTTCCTTTTCTTTTATGACCAGAACAGAAAATTGATGTTTTTTTGGTCAAATTTATACAATTATTCCCAAATAAAATACCATTGTGTATATTTTGTTAAATCAAAAGTTTAGAGCTCAAGTTTGCTCAATTTGAGTTAACAGAATTCAAGTTGTGAATTTTGCAACTTTCCATTTTTAGTTCCCTTTTCTGCATTTAATTATTTAGTGCAAACATTATTGCAGAAGCATGTTGAACTTTTTATATAAACATAAACTGCTCAAGTTCCTAAATGTATAGAAATTTGAATCACTCAAATCGGAGAATTTATGAATTAGTTATGGATTTATGAATCTATAAACCGAAACTGCTCAAGTTCCTTTCTCTCTCTCTGCTCTCTCTGTCTCGCTCGCTGACGGATGGGCCCCACGACCCCGAGCGCTCTCCTTCTCTCTCTCTGCTATCTCTCTCTCTCGCTCGCTGACGGGTGGGCCCCATCACTCCGGTTTCTTTTTCCTCTCTTTCTTCTTCCTCTGTTTCCTCACCGCGTGGTCGCCGTCGTCCTCACCACGTGGTCGCCGTCCTCCTCTCCTCTATCTTCCCGTGGAAGGAATCGATTCGTGGTATGCCCGGAGTTCACCGGAGCCGGCAGAGGGTTGCCGCCATTGGTTCGTGGAGCAGCGCGGGGGAACCTACCGGAGACGAGGGCGGCGCTGTGAAGAGCAGGGCGGGGGCGGAGCAGCGCCGCAGCCGAGAGGTGGGAGAAGGGCGCGGGCCGGCCGCCGGTAGGGTCCTCCTCTCTCTGCCTCTGCGGGGAGCCTCCTGGTCCTTAGAAGATTTCGGGGTAGCGTTTGGTCCTTAGAAGATTTTCGGGGCAGAGAGAATATATCGGGCACCCCTTTAGTCGCGGTTGGTGTCCCGAACCGCGACTAAAGGTTTTTTCGCGGCGTCCCTATTCCCGCGCGGAAAGAGCCTTTAGTCGCGGTTCGTGTCACCAACCGCGACTAAGGTACTTTTTCAAATACTTTTCGTTTTAAAATCTCAAAAACAAATAATATATCAAAAAATCAAAAAATAACTAATTTTTAAAATCTTAAAATACAAATAATATATCAAATTCAAAAAACTAACTAATTCATTTAAAATCTTAAAAATACAAATTTATATCAAAAATTCAGAAAAACTAATCATTTTAAAATCTTAAATATAAATAAATATCAAAAAAATAAAACTAATTCATTTTAAAATCTTTAAAATACAAATAGTATATCAAAATATTCAAAAAATAAAACTAATTTATTTTAAAATCCTAAAAATAAAAATAATATATCAAAAAATTCAGAAAAATAAAACTAATTCATTTGAAAATCTTAAAATACAATAATATATCAATAAAATTGAATAAAACTAATTTTGAAAATTAATAAATAATATATCAAAAAACTCAGAAAAATAAAACTAATTCTTAAAATCTTACAAATAATATATAAATCAGAAAAATACTAATTCATTTTAAAAACCCATTTTTTCCGTCATTTCCCGGGTGCATATATGCATATCAAAAGAACGGTCGTACGTATGATGGCGAATCCGGGTGATTTGTATTCGATCGATGAACTGAATGATATATCAAACCTTTTGTCAAAAGTTCAAGGGGGATGTAGAAGAAAACAATCGGTATCGCCATCATACTCCTCGACCGTGGCTATTGAGTGCATATATATATGCATATCAAAAGAACGGTCGGACGAATGATTGCGAATCTGGATGATTTGTATTCGTTCGATGAACAGAATGATGTATCAAACCTTAGAGGGGGTATAGAACAAAACAATCGCATACAGCCCTACCGTGGCTACTGGGTGCATATGCATACCAAATGCACGGCAGGACGTATGGCGAATCCGGATGTTTTGCAATCGGTCGATGAACTGACCGGTGTATGAAGGTGGGCTATATATAGGGTCCTCTGGCTCACAAAGTATTATGCTAGGGTTTTGATCCAACGGTTAAGACACACCCTGATCCAACGGCTCACAACCGCTCGAAAGAAACACACCGTAGCCCTGATCGAACGGCTCACAACAGCTCGAACACACCCCTGATCCAAGGACTCACAAGCGCTTGAAAGAACACACGATCCATATGATTATTTCTGATTGGTCCAAACGAGACCCTGACCATTTCCTCCCGGTTGGTAAAACAGGCGGGGACTAAATGGACGATCCGTTTCCCAACGAAACCCAAACCATTTCGTCCCGGTTGGTAAAACAGGCCGGGACTAAAGGGATATGTTTTCTTCTCACTATATATATGTATGCGATGCCACACCATTGGCATAAACACATATAAACTCACCACTCTCTCATGGCTTCTACCGTACCCACTCTAACCTTTATCCAGGCGAAAGCACTTTCCGCCTCGAACTACCCCTGCCCGCCCGGCTACAGCGTTCCTGCCGGTTGGATGCTGAGCGCCGGAGGAGTGCTGGTACCTCCTCTTCCTCAAGGTGTGGCGCGTCAGGCGGCCATCACGAACCACTACTACTACCACGAGCTCACGCCGGAGCAGCGGGAGGAATCCCAGTTGGCATCCCGATAACCAGCATACTTGGGACGCCTTTCTTCATCAATCGGCGTGAGA
Organism: Alopecurus myosuroides; assembly: GCA_028641055.1. Classification (NCBI taxonomy): domain Eukaryota; kingdom Viridiplantae; phylum Streptophyta; class Magnoliopsida; order Poales; family Poaceae; genus Alopecurus; species Alopecurus myosuroides. Next base: position 14,350 of record JAPCYS010001399.1, read on the forward strand.
AAGCGCTCGCCAGGTATGAGGAGGACGGTCTGCCTCCTTAGAACTTTCACGAGGCCGGTCATCGGCTATGGTGGTACGGTCGGACTCTACAGAGCGTCATGGACTACATCAGGGCCGGCGATATCCCCCGACTGCGCTACCCTCAGTTCGAGCCACGATCGCCACCCGACGACAGCAGCGACGACGACGGCGGCAACTTAGAAGGCGACGACTACGAGTACAACGGCGGCGACTATGAAGACCACGAGTATGCATATTATACGCCTAGGCGGGAGTATGACTAAATCACTCCAACATTCCAAAATGTACTCCTAGGCCTATAGGCATGCCCTTCAGATCAGTGGTTGTAGTTCAAATTTCACGTATCATCAGTGGTATCTCGAGTGGGTAGCAATGTGCGAGTCTTTGCTTGGTTGTGCTAGGGTGGGCCCAAGGAAGCCCCAAAACACATCAGAGATAATCTAATTCACATGATCCATTCAACAAAGTTTGGTACAACAAATTATTACACATCAATTCTTCCCTTGTGTCCCTGCTTGCTTACGATTGTGCCGTATCCATGGAGCATCCTCATCATTTAACTTAATGCTTGGGTCAGTGTTCACTTTGAAGGGCAGAATTTCACCAAACATTTATAATCTTCTGACATGTCTGTCTTGTTGTCCACTCCCACGATGTTTCTTTTCCCTGAAGAACAATGTGGCGCTTTGGATTATCGCATGATGTAGTGATCGTTTTCTTTCTTTCCGTTTACTCGGTTTGCTACTCATGTCCTTCAATAGAACACCTGAGCGACATATTTGGCTAGGGACGAATGGTTCGTCAAGGTAACCAAGATTGTTGAAATCCACCATTGTCATTCTGTATTGCTCGTCCACCTTTACGCCACCTCCTGTTAGGTTGAACCGTTTGCACCGGAACAAAGGGACCTTAAAGGAGGGTCCATAGTCAAGTTCCCACTAGTAGGAAAACCCCTACCAGTGACGAACAGATATGGCCTACCGCTAGCGAAGCCCTGTTCGACAGCGCTACCTCGCCAGTGGTAGCAGCTTACCGCTGGCGAACAGCGCTTCGCCAGCGGTAGTATATGTTACCGCTGGCGAACAAAGCCTTGTTCGCCAGCGGTACAGCGCGCGGTAGCCGGCGGTACTATTCGCGAGCGGTAGCTACGTGGTTCGCAAGCGGTAAGTCTCCCATGTTTGTATTTTTTTTTCGTATAACAGATTGTATATTCTGGTATTATACTATACATGTGCAAATACATTCAATTTATGTAATTTATAAAGTTCACACATAGAAATCACTCTTAGATATATGCATGTATGTATATATGCAATACACAAACCGAGATCCATCGATAACGAAATTAACACGTCGATAACGAAATAGCATCCTTCTCATAAATATGAATACACATTGATCTCAATAACACGTTTATGTCGGAAGATTTTAAACCCAAAATATAGCCATCTAATTAGTTTAACGATTACAAAAGTATGACATCCATACAACATACGCGTGATATAGAGATCAATCGCAAACAAGACTATATATGTGGTCCGCCTCCGCTTTAGCTTCCGCCTGCGCTTGCGATCTTTCGCTAGGGCCAGCGCGCCGTCCACTTCTTCATCTCTCTGTAGACCAAGATAAAAGCATTAGACCGGCAAAGGAAATCACAAGTTCTTATTAGGAGCAATTCGTACTGAACCGAATACATATCGTCAATCATTTCTTCTTTGTTGTTGTTGTGATCTTCTGTTTCTTCACCGGAGGGAACGGAAGAACACCTTCTAACGAGTTGAACGGTCTCGTCATCATGCTCCAGTACACATCAGCGCAACTCATCGTTAGATGGTGGGGGGTTTCTGATGGAGGGATAATAACCCGGTAGGCAAACTCCAAGGTGTAACCCGGCCCAAAGGACACAACGCAGGATCCGGCTAAGGATAAAGAAACGTCTGGAAGGCCCAAAGTTTGTAGGCCTCGTAACCCGGATTGTGGGTTGCGGTAAGGAAAGTTAGGGTTTGTACGCGGTGTCCGGGTAGGATTCAGGGTGTGCCTTGGAGGGCAAGCTGGGGGGTACGGGTGCTTTATAAACCGACCCCTAGGTCTAGTTGAGAGAGATCCAAGTCCTAGCAATATCGCCTAATATCGAGTATCCAGTGTAATTCGAGAGTTGAGTTGTTATACGATCGGAGACTCGGCGACTTGATTGCCGGCTACCAGATCGATATCATCATGTTTTCCTCTGAGCTAAAGCCTCTCCCAAACGCCTGTGTCGTCTTGCCCCAAGATAAGTTACCCCCGGTAACATCTGCCGTGATTATCCACGACAGTTGGCGCCCACCATGGGGCCTGCGTCCAAAGGTGTTTACATCACGGGAGAAGCTCGGAAGAACATGGAGAATTTCGTCATCGGCGAGATCTACGTCGACCACGAAGGAGAGCAGATGGTGGACGATTCCGGCTGGGGGCCAGAGTCGGATCACCTCGAATCCGGATCTACTGTGACGATCGGCCAGATCATCTTCATCGGTATGGTACGTACGTCTGATTTAAAAGGACAATATCATGTGCATACTACAGGAAACTTAGCAGGGACAAAGAGACACTAAAGCAAGCGGTAAACTCGGTTTCCTCGGCCGTTCCGGGATACCTGAGATGGGCGGAACAAGAGGTAACGTGGAGCAGAAGAGATCACCCGGAAAGAATAGAGCGCCCAGGAGTCTTGGCATTGGTAGTTGCACCGCAAGTCAATGGTTACGAGTTGAAAGGGTCCTAATGGACGGTGGAAGTAGCATTAATATCTTTATTGGGAAACCTTCTTACGCATGAGTCTCAAAGAGTCCCAGCTACAGAAAAGTTCAACAGTTTTTCATGGGATTGTGCCGGGTCACTCAGCGTGCCCCGAGGGAAAGATCACATTGGAGGTTGCTTTCGGAGAATCAACGGATAATTATCGAGTTGAGTGGCTCACGTTCGAGGTGGTCAAATTGCGCAGTCCTTCTCACGCGCTGTTCGGAAGACCGGCCTATGCTAAATTCATGGCTAGGCCGTGTTATGTGTATTTGCAGCTAAAGATTCCGGGTCCTAAGCAGACCATCATACATGGAAGCCGGGATGTAGCGGCCGAGTGCGACGAAGGAGATTCAGTGATGGCCGAACAAGCTTGCAGAAAAGAAGAACTCAAGTATTACCGGTCTCAAGTAGATCCGGATGAGAACAGCACTGAAAAGGCCGAATACTGAGGAGAAAGAGCAATTCAAGGCAGCACAGGATACCAAGAAGATAGATTTTGTTGAAGGTGATTCCACTAAGCAATTTAGGGTCTAAACTTGGGAAGAGCAGGAGAAGGCACTTGTGGAGTTTATTCGTTCAAATGCGGACGTATTCGCCTAGACACCTAGCGACATGCCGGGTATCCCTACAGAATTGGCAGAGCACAGTTTGCACGTAGATCCCAAGTCCAGGCCTGTGAAGCAGGGGCTTGAGGAAGAATGAATGAGGAAAGAAGGAAAGCTATAGGTGAAGAAATTGCTCGGCTATTGACAGCCGTCTTTATCATGGAAGTATTCACCCGGATTGGTTAGCAAATCCGGTTCTAGTGATGAAAAAGACCAATGAGTGGGGATGTGCATTGATTTCATGAGTCTCAACAAGCATTGCCCAAAGGATCCGATCGCACTACCAAGGATAGACCAGATCATAGATGCGGTAGCCGGGAGTGACCTGCTATGCTTTCTGGACATATTCCGGGTACATCAAATTAAGCTCAAGAGGGAGGATTGGGAGCATCATTTATAACCCCTTTTGGGGCCTTTTGTTACAAAACCATGACGTTTGGATTGAAGAACGCTGGCGCAACTTATCAACGGTGTATTCAGAAGTGCTTCGAGGACCAAATTGGACGCAATGTCCATGCTTATGTGGATGATGTCGTTGTCAAGACCAGGAAGGCAGAAATTTATCGATGATCTAAAGGAAACGTTAAAGAACTTAAGAAGGTATCATGAAGCTTAACCCGACAAAGTGCGTGTTTGGAGTTCCAGCCGGGAAATTACTCCGCTTTATCGTCTCCGAGAGAGGAATGGAAGCAAACCCGGATAAAATCAAAGCTATCCAAAATCTGAAAATCCGGAAAATTTGAAGCACGTTCAAAAGCTCACGGGCTGCGTAGCAGCCTTGAGCCGATTTATATCCATACTCGGAGAAAAGGCCATACCACTGTACCGGCTCTTGAGGAAGTCCGACAATTCGTATGGGATCAGGAGGCGGATGAGGCGTTCGAGGCACTAAAGAAGCAGTTATCTGAAGCACCAGTACTAGCGGCCCGGGTCCTAAAGAGCCTATGTTGCTATCGTGGCAGCTGGCCCCCGAGCCGTCAGTGCAGTAGTGGTTGTGGAGCGTAAAGAGGATGGGAAAGGTTATCCAGTCCAGAGGCGGTTTATTATGTTAGTGAAGTATTATCAGAGGCAAAGCAGCGTTATCCGCATTGGCAAAAGCTGGTTTCGGGGTCTTCATGGCCAGCCGGAAACTGAAGCCATACTTCCAGGAACACCCTATAACAGTAGTTAGCTCAATACCAATGTCGGATATCATCAGAAACTCGGATGCAACCGGAAGAATAGCCAAATGGGCGATAGAGATGGGGGATTATCACATCAGCTACGAGCCCAGGTCAGCAATCAAATCTCAGGCTTTGATCGATTTTGTTAATGATTGGACACACACAGGCATGACTACCATAGTTCCAATTCCGAGTCATGGATCATGCACTTCGGTGGATCAAAGCAATACGAGGGGTCAGGAGCTGGAGTGGTGCTAACATCACCCAAAGGAGACAATTGAGTTACGTACTACAGATTCACTTTGACTGTTCCAACAACGGGCCGAGTATGAGGCCCTATTGCACGGCTTAAAGGTAGCAAGGAAATGAATATTAAGAGGATACGATGCTTTGGAGATTCGGACCTTGTGGTGCAGCAGGTATCAGGAACTTGGGACAGAAAGGACGCAACTATGACAGCATACCGTAGGGAGGTCGATAGGGTTGCAGGATGTTTTTCCGGGTACGAGGTGGAGCATATAGACAGGAGAAAGAATGAGGCAGCAGACGCCCTTTTAGACTCGGCTCGCGCAGAGAGCCGGTTCCACCTAACGTTTTCCTGGACGAATTATGGCGACCATCAGTTAAAACCGAGTCTGAGGAGGAACTGGCAAGTAAGACCCGGATATGGAGCTCGTGGCCACTATACGCGCTATTCCCGAGTGGACAGAACCGTTTTTGGCCTACCTATCACGAGGCGAGTTTTCACAGCAGGAGGTGTTAGCAAGGCAAATTTTGCGGCGAGCAAAGGGATATTCTATCATTAATGGGAGTTATACAAGAGAAGTGCCACGGGAGTCTATTTGCGATGCGTAGCACCAGAAGAAGGCCGACAGATTCAAGGAAATCCATGAAGGTGATTGTGGGAATCATGCGTCTACAAGATCCCTTGTGGCCAAAGCTTATCGACACGGATTTTTCTGGCTCACGGCTCTAGCAGATGCGGAACGATTAGTAGCAAGGTGTGACGGATGTCAAAGGTACGCTCGCCAAACCCACGTGCCGGCTATGGAATTACGGACCATCCCGTTAACTTGGCCGTTCGCTGTATGGGGTATGGACATGGTTGGCCCCTTTCATATGTCACCTTTCAAAAAGACTGGCTATTGATAAGTTTACCAAGTGGGTAGAGGTCATGCCAGTTACCAACTGTGAAGCAGCTACAGCAGTCAAGTTTCTGAAAGAATTATCTACCGGTTCGGGTATCCTCACAGCATAATTACCTACAACGGAACCAACATGTCCCTTGGTGAGATGGAAAGTTCTGTCAAAACAATGGAATCCGGCTTGATGTAGTGGGCCACACAGGCCAAATGGACAAGTGGAGAGGGCAAATCAAGAATTGCTTCGCGGATTAAAACCACGACTACGAGTTCCCTGTGTCAGGGCTACTGGTGCGTGGGTCGAAGAGCTTCCTGCCGTGGTTTGGGGTATCAACTACACCTAACAGATCTACTCAGATGACGCCCTTCTTCATGGTCTATGGCGCGGAGGCAGTGCTACCGAGTGATATTATTCATGATTCACCACGAGTATCAGCTTACGTCGAAGTGGGAGAACGAAAAGACCCAGCAGGACACCGTGGATATGTTAGAAGAACAAAGGGAACAATCCCTGGAAAGACCAGCCATATATCAGGATTTACGGAGGTATCATAGCCGGCGCGTGAAAACCCGGGTCTTCCAGGAAGGAGACCTGGTTCTGCGCCTGGTACAGTCGAACGAAGGAAAACACTAGTTATCACCACCATGGGAAGGACCGTTTATCATAAGCCGGAATTTGCATAATGGGTCATATTACTTGATAGATGCAAGGGAAGAGTCGGCCACAGTTAATGATACTGCTCATACCACTTCATCTATGCAAGAAAGAGACAGACCATGGAACGTGGCTCAGCTACGTCATATTATACTTAGCAAAAATTATGTTGGCACGTGGAATTGAACGATGTAACAGGAAGCAGGTTTCAGACGTACTCTTTTCCTATCCAGGGTACCCTTGGGGACTGGACGGGTTTTTAATGAGGCGGCTTGCTGACCTAATTGTTTTATATCAAGTAAGAGGTGATTATCAAGAAAAGAGGTGATTATTATCATGTTCTATACTCTCAGTATGATGCATATATTTAGGTCTTGGGGGCTGATTGCTTGAATAGCACAGTTGCAAACTCAAGACCCGGCCATGATGCCTATGAGTTATAAGGGCCGATTACTTGCAAACGAGTACGGCTGCAATCTTATAACCGGACGAAGGAGCCAAATTTTCTTGACTATTCTTACTTAAGCTCGATGTGACTCGCAATAAAGTGGCATGATTTGTTCGCTTACGATTACAGTCAGCCATGAAGCCCAATGGGACTTGCCTGACCCTGTTTTCGTATAGATGTAACAACATGGTATCCATGCGAAAGCCGGCTTACAGTACAAGATAGTCAAAAGGGTCATCTAAACCACAAGTTATGCAGAGTACAAGGCTAATAGCCGGAAACTCAACGATTATTAAGCATAACTTCAGATCCTGTGTGAAAAGCTCGGGGTTTTTCATGGACTTAGCAGCAACAATCCGTTTTCCTTGAAAGATCACGTATCCTAGACTCGGAAATCCGGGTCCTGGGGACTCGGGATCTTAAGAGAAAAAATTGCTTAGTTGTTAAGGTTCAAAAAATCCAAGCATCCGAGTCTTGGGGACTTGGGGACTTAGAAGCAAGCCCGCTTGTCAACACCCATGAAACCCGGAAACCGAGTCTCACAAAAGGAACAATAAAATAAGTCGAATATCAACAATAAAGAAAGTCGGATATCAAGAATAAAGAAAGTTGGGTATCGAGAATAAAGAAAGTTGGATATCGAGAATAAAGAAAGTCGGATATCAAGAGTAAAGAAAGTCGGATATCAAGATCACATGGGCTCAAAAGTAGATTAACTTAAAAGCCAGAGGCACAAGGTGTATCGGGAACTTAGAAATGCATTACAAAATTTCGACAAAGAGTATCAAAGGTGCACAAGGCGCACCATTCAAAAATAATTGTTTAAACGGCACATCAGGCCGACTGACGCATGAGAAGTGGCAAGTATTACTCGGCATTCTAAGCCGCGGCGTCCATCTTCGCCTTGCCTTTGCCATCACTTGTGGTAGCAGCAGCACCCGGGTCAGCAGCAATGCCGGCTCGCGCAGGTGGAGGGACGATGGGTGTAGAGGTAGCGGGTGCAGAGTCAGCTTCAGCCTTCTTCTTTGCAGCTTCCTCCCTAATATTGGCAGCTTCTTCCTTCCATCGGGCAAGCATATCGTATGGCTTGGGGCGATCTGCCTTAATAACCTTGTCACTAGCATCATATGCAGGAAGAATAGAATCGATCTCCAAACTGTCGGCGATCACACTAGCCGGGTGACGAACTTCTTTCTGAATGGCTTTGAAATTCCTTGGTGAGAACTTGGACCCGTCTTGATTGAATTATGGAAACCCGCCCATCAGCTTGGCCGGCTCTAGCTTAGGGAAATAAGCTTTAGCCAGCGCAAGACCCCGGGTTACTCCAAACCGACAGGATGAGCGCTTCCAATGCCACACTCAGGAATGGTGGAGTAGACTTCCAGCAACTTTTCATGTTACCAGGTCCAACAACCGGCAGTCGTAGTTCATCGAGAATCCATCCAACTCCGGCACTGAGCTGCCGGACAGTATCTTTAATGAGCTTCAGCTTGGCAGTATCATCTTCTTCAGGGATCGCATCATCCGGACCTGCTGAAAGTAAGAAAAGTAATGAACAAGGAGATCCGGCTATTCATCCAAAGTAAAATCCGGGTCTTAATTGCCAAAGTTCAAAGATCATACCAGTTGCTGCGCGGTAGGTATCGGCAATCTGCACAAAAAGTGTTGTTAGCCTGTCCTCAGCCAAGTGAGCCCTTTTCCTATACTTCCTTGTGATTTTTCCGCTCCTACGAGCTTCAGCTTCAGCTGCTTCGCGAAGGGCTGTCTCCTTCTCAATGTGTTTGGCAGCCTTCGCCCTTCTTCTCAGATTGCGCAACAAAATCCTAGCGGAAACACAAGGAAGGGTCAGTCGGATCTATTATGAAGTTCCAAGCAAATTAAACCAGTAATTCACTTGGAACTTGGGGACTATAAGGATACAAGTGGTATTACTCGGACTTACCTTGTGCTTTGTTATCAAAGCATCTAGAATATTCTCTTCATCGGCCTTCAAGGTGTAGAGGGCATCAAGCATTTGGGCGAACGTCATATCCTCAGGACGAACCCTAGAAGGGCCGGCAGATTGGTCTTCCGGCTGGGGAACTTTCCCGGTTCTTGGGGTCGAAACCCGGACCGTCTGAGTATCCGGGTTAGGAGAGCCTGTCTTCGTCTCCAAGATCTCAATATCTTCGTCCACTTCTTCAGAGGATTTTGGAGACACGGTTTCCTGTTGAGCCGGGTCATTGAAGGGGTCTTGTTCTTGGCCGTCTTCAGCTTCATCATCAACTGCAGCATCCGTGTTAATAGTCCGCTCCTCCGCCCCCTGCTTTTCTGCTTCTGTGATTTCCGGGTCACTAGTGGTAACTTGGGCGCTAATAGGAAAGAGGAAAAAGTGGTTAGCGATATAGGATAAAAGTTACAGGTATAACAGGATATCGAGCGATGGGAACTTACCCGGTGTTCACAGCGTAATTCGGCGGGAGTTCGCTGCTGGAGGCGGATGAAGTCGCCAAAGGCACCGATAGCGGCACCCGGAATTGCCCAGCGAGTTGGTGGTTAGGAGATGGGTGGCGCTGAGGATTTGGAGGGCTGAGGTGGAGGAGTGCTGGCCCGGTGAGCAGGTGAAGTGGAGATACCCGGGTTAAGGGGATCGCCCGGGGAACTCCGGGTCACCCTGCGCTTAGCCGGGAGAGGATCCTTCAAGAATGATGAGTGTGACAATTGTTGATTAAGTTCACGCATGGTATCGAAGGAGTAAGGCTCAGAAGACATAAAGGAAAAAGGAACCTTTGCAACCACTCCTCTGGCCTTCCTCTTGGCCCCGACTGTGGCCTCCTGATCGGATTCAGTGGCCTCCGGGTCTTCCTCTTCCTTTCTTCTTCGTCTTCCAGCCCTGAAAATCGAGTATGTATCAGTGGGAAAAAGGTGGTAGGAAAATAATGCAAGTAAAAGATAACATGAGATTTGGATAAGTACCTTCATCATCATCAGCCGGCTCGTCCTCTTCTTCCGGGTCTCTGGAGGGGGGGAGGTTTCAACTCTCCAGAAGGGATCATCAGCCTAAATCAGAAAGATGAAAGTAAGAATTGGAAGTTGCATCAGGTCAAAGTGTGGAAAAAGGTTATGAGAATCGGATCTTACCGCTGGAGCCGGGTTTTCCCGAGTGAATGGAGGTAACCCGGTAATGTTCTTTATCACTTCCAATTTTTCCGTCAAGAAACTCTTGATGGTTTTGTTGGTATCACCGGTCGCAAAGTTCTTGGTGGAGTATCGGAGCACGTCTGTGGTGTGCCCCGAATACTCGCACATCAACTTGGTACGGGTAGAGTTGGGCTGGATCCGGAATCGACCCACGTCTTCAGCAAGTTGAGCCCAAGAAGGCCTTGGGCCGAGAAAATAGCTAGCCTAGCCAGCAAAGGCTGGATGGCCTCCCTGTCCGACTCAGGGGCAAAGGCATTGAAAGACTCGGAGATATCTAGGAGACCCTCCGAGTAACCCGGCAATCTTCTCTCGCTGGGTAGGGAGGTGTCTCGGCAGTAGAAAAAGGAGAGTTGCCAAATGCTTAAACGTGAGAGTTTAAGTTAAGGGTCGGCATAGGGGAATTCTTGCGGCGCTGGATGGAAACCCGCCGCAAGTCAAGAGCGCCCCGTCCCGCTTTCGCGGCACGGTTTGCATTGGAAAAGTTCTATGAAAAGAGTCAAATTTTGCGGAATGCACAAATAGGACTCGCAAAGGACGATGAAGTGGGTTATGTTCAATATAGAGTTAGGCCCTATATCGAACACCCGGAGGCCATAATGGTTAAGGACTTCCCGAAAGAAAGGGTGACCCGGAGGATGGAATCCCCGGGTCACGTGTTCTACGAAGCAGATTACCTCGTTGTCAGCGGGTGTGGGCCGGGTCTCGTCAGCCGGCGCCCTCCAGTGGATGTCCTTCTGGGAAGGAAGAACTCCCAACTCGGCCAGCCCTTCTAGCTTGGCCTTCGTAGCTGTGGATCTCCCCCAGTTGGCGGATATGGTCAAGGTTGTCTTCGCCTGAGCCGGCTGCTTTCTTGCCTCTTAGGAGCCACGGGATCAACTGCGAAACACCAGGAAAAAAGATACAGGGAATGAGACTCGGAAATTTGGGATATCCGAGTATACTTGGGGTATCAAGAAGGTGTGAAAACTAAGAACTATCCGGGTATTGTGCCACGGATTGAAGGTTGCGAATTATCCGGGTATCAAGTACAACTATGGAAATTATTGGTCACTTACATATTGAAATGAGTTTGGGGAAGACGGATGGTTGCCCATGTGTCTACTGCAAGCAAAATAGCCGGAAAAGGAGGATTTTCCGGGTGTTAATGATATGCGCGGAAATTTGGATGAAATGGATCTAGATTGGAAAACTTGCGAACGATTCTACGGGGAAATTGATGATTAATACGATAGGAGGGTGGTGTGATCATCCAACAGGTTGTTGAAGGAGTTGGCGAGCATTTAAACCATCTAATTCGTGTGACAGGAAACATGGTCTGCGGATTGACCCAGATCCAATCTAGATTAAATCAATCGCGGGGCTAGATTGACGAATACTTACTGGAAGGAATTGGAATGTGGCCTGGCGGCGGCCGGTGTCGTGATTTAGATCCCCCCTTGCAGCTCTTGATGAGCGGAACGAAGGCGCGGGCGAGTTCGGGCGGCGCGGAGCGATTCAGGTTGAATGTAGCCGGCGGCGGCCTT
>JAPCYS010000248.1:0-25789 GCA_028641055.1 Alopecurus myosuroides
CTTGAAAAATAGCCAAACGACGGGCGAGGGAGTTAAGACCACGTGAACATAGACAATGATATATCCTACAAGAATGAAAAATTGCAGTGCAAAATTATTTGTATTATAAGCTGCACAAAAATGATGAAATTTAGATATTTAAAAATATGCATGCTCAGAACCGTATTTTCTTTATTTTTTTTAGCTCAGCATGCAAAGTATTTGAAAATAATAATTTTCAGGTTTGTGGGATGCATCATTGGCTACATTAACTCGTAAATATGATTTTTGATTTTTTTCCCGCAGATAAAAAAATCAACTAGCTACTTCCCGCAGATAAAAGTCAACTTGCTCGCTGTCTCGCTAGTTCACCCGTGTTGCAGCTCTCTTTATGCGCGTACTCGCCCATAAGCCGAAGGACGTTGTGCATATGATCCAGGGTATATGGTCCTTCCCGTATCACGCACATACTCTACCAGGTGGCAGCGTACGAATTTGTCACGGAACAAGTGCCGAACATCATCTATCAGCGAACCATAAAAAAACGAAATCAATGGAGCTGAAGCAGAGATGACAGCCGCCGTTTGGAAAAGTGGTTTTGCTTTTCTGAGGAAGCAGCCGTCGTTTTCTGGCCCATACGCTGCAGCCTTCTTTGATCTTTTTCCGTCACCCCTCGACTCAAGACTGGAACTTGCCTAGTATGCCAAGTACGCCAGAATCGGCTCTGCGATTGACTTTGTCTGTGAGCGGCGGTGGCTAGCTGCAGGGTCTGCACATGCACTGCACCCGGCCGGCGTAGCGTAAATGCAGCTAGCGATCCATCGAGCCGGCCGGCCGGCCGGCAGCCAACCACCCGCTCCCACCAATCATGGGAGGGATTTCGGGCGGCGACCGCTGCCACGCGCGGGTACTCGGTCGGGTTCAGTCGTCAATGGAGGAGCGCACGCTGCGCGGTCGGATCCATCCGTAGCTTAATTCATCAGCTAGCTAGCGGCACGTACCACTATGAAGCTAGCCATGCCTGCGCGCGTGTGCGTGGCGATCGGGCGATGGGCAGCGGCATGGCGCCATGTCGCCGGCCGGTCACCGGCGCGTGCCGTGTCGGATCATGGCACGGCCGGCGCGCATGCGTACGTGCTTTGCCCATCGGCGGACCAGATGCATCCATCTCTCGCGCGCTGCGCCCGTATTTATGTGCTCTTCGGTCACGCCTACTTCCAACGTCGGAACATCGCCGCCAAACAGACAAGCCTAATAAAAGCACCTGACGTTTGATCCTTGCTACTCGACCTCCGGACGGACCAACGGCAACGGGAGATCGAAACCCGCCCAAGGCTCGCCGCCCCGGCTGCTAGCTCTTGCTGGCCTGACTCCTCTCTCGGCAGCTGTGAAGAAAAATCTCGTAGGAGGCGACTTGGAGTTTTCTCGCGCAAACAGACGTACGACATCATTTTCCTTGTCTTCTTGCCGCATTTGTGTGGTGCAATCAAGTTGGGGACATGTTGAGAGGCTTTCAAGGAAGACATATGCTGTCAAATCGCAGGAATCTACTGTATGAGTCAATGAATTATGGACAGACAAATCGAAGCCCTGTATCGAGCACTGCTGATAATTTATTTATTTAACAGTGTTTTGTTTGCAGTGAGCTTTCATTACGCGTAAACTACGGCACGCTGTCTTCTCCTGGATGGGTCAGGACCGAGAGTGCGCGATGCGAGAGGAAATTGCACATAACACCAACTATTGGCGTTTTCGTTGCACCAAACCACAACTCTAACATTTTTTTCACAAAACACCAATATTTTAGGTAATTACTTGCACAGAACACAAAATACGATTTTAAGAGGTAATTAACTATCTAGTAATTTTTATGATTATTTTTGAGACATAATTAACTAACTGGCACCAAACAGGTTAGACTCCCGAACAGCAGCATGATTATTTTCATGTACATAACTTTTGACAGCTTTTTTTTCATCAAATAGGACGTCACCGTGGTCTCTTGGCCTTTAGACAGATAATTATTTTTGCTAAATATTTACAAAAGGCATCATAAAACATATACAAAGATAGAGCATTTAGAACCTACTTATCTCTGTATATATTTTAGTGTCTTGCATGGCCCAGATAATTAATTATCTCTCAAAACGTATTTTGTGTTCTGTGCAAGTAATTACCCCAAACATTGGTGTTTTGTGCAAAAAATGATAGGGCTGTGGTTTGGTGCAACAAAAACCCCAATAGTTGGTGTTATGTGCAATTTCCTCTCGATGCGACACGCACGCCTTGCCAACAATTAAGTTAATTCTTACGGAATAGTACAATAGTAGAACAGGAATCGTGCCAAGTATCTCTCTCGCTAAATACTGACTGACTGATATATGTTCAGTTTTGCATCGTCCACACGCGGCCTTGGAGTCTATCTTTCCATCGATTTGACCAATACAGCATTTTTTATATTGCAAAATCCTTTTGTTGCGTGGATACTGTTTGGCTTTACGGCGTGCTCACGCCTGTCGTCCGTTCGATCGCGATTCGAAGGATGAGGTGAAGCGGTCCCGACAACGGCGAGTCTGTCCAAACGACAAACTGGCGTTTTGAATCGGGAACCGTGCCATTCCCCTTCCTCCCACCTCCTTCACCTCGCGCGTGTCTCCGCCCCGTCCATCTCCGACCCTCCTCGTCGATTTTCACCGCCGAGGAGCAAATCCTGCGCAGGTTTTTGCACGGTGAGTCCCCGCGTCCCCGTGTTAGTTGTATCCATGAGCATGGTGTCGCCTAGTTCGCTGATTTTTGTCGATTTGCTCGTTGCTTTGGGCCGAGCAGGGTCGGCGCCGCCCATCCTCGTCGATTTTCGCCGTCGAGGAGAAAATTCGGTAGCAAGTCTTTGCTAAGTAGCCCCCCTCGTCCACGTGTTAGTTGTATCTAGGAACATGGCGTTGCCTAGTTCGCTGATTTTTTTTGTCGATTTGCTCGTTGAATCGGGCCGGGCGGGGTCGGCGCCGCCCGTCCTCGTCGATTTTCATCGTTGATACGTGCATTTTATATCATCATTTATACAACTCATATTATCGTATTAGAATGTTATTGGCATTGTTATATCATTGCTTTTGCATGTTTTAGATGATTTATGGGACTTTCATACAAAGTCCCTATTTTTGGTATTTAATACCTCGGAGGCAGAAAACCTCCTTATTCTTGTTTTTAATGTTTCAGGAGTTATAGGGACCCAAATGGAAAAAGGAAAATTGCCCAGTTGGTTTTTCATCGGGAGAATAACAGAGGAAAAAAGATCGAAGGAAGAAGAGATACGAGGCCCAAAAGAAAGGGCCCGTGTGGGACCCACTAACTTGAGCCTCGGGCACTTCCTCGCTAGGGGCTTTTTCACACGCCTTCATCTCGCCCGAAAAGCTACGTCCTAATTTTCCCAAGTCTATCCGAGGCTGCGGCGGCGGCGAAACTCCTGATTCCCTCCCAGGGGGTTAGATGTTGCTGCTCCGAAGCTCCGGAGAAGGGAAAAATCACCGTCATCATCATCACCTCTCCTCCTTGGCGTCGGAGGAGGAGGCCTCTCCATCATCACCATCACCAAGAAACTAGTACAGAAATTCTCTTCTGTGGCGCACCTAGGGGCCACAGGGGTGGCGCACCCTGGCCGTGCGCCACAGAAATGTCAATTCTGTGGCGCACCTCAGCCGTGCGCCACAGATTTTTTTTTTTTGAATTTAAAAAAAAAGGCGGCCAGATCTAGATCTAGATCTAGCCGCCGGAATTTCGGCGAATTTCGAAATTTCGCCGGAGCTCGTCGGATGCCGTTGTGACCGTGGCCTTAGGTGGCTTGGTCAGTGGTGGGTGGAGGATGGGGGTCACCGGAGTTGGTGGAGGAGCAGAAGCTCGCCGGAGGTGGTGGTGGAGGATGAGGAGGAGCTCGCCGGAGGTGGTGGTGGGAAAGGTCACCGAAATTGGTGGAGGAGGAGAAGCTCGCCGGAGGTGGTGGTGGAGGAGGAGAAGAACCTCGCCGGAGGTGGTGGCGGAGGAGGAGGAGCTCGCCAGAGGTGGTGGTGGGGGAGGTCACCGGAGTTGGTGGAGGAGGAGAAGCTCGATGGAGGTGGTCGTGGAGGATGAGGAGCTCCCCGGAGGTGGTGGTGGTGGAGGAGGAGGAGGAGAGGTGGTGGTGGTGGAGGAGGAGAAGGAGAGGTGGTGGTGGAGTAGGAGGTGGAGGAGAGAAGTGGAGAGGTAGAGGGGAGAAGGGGAGATGAGAAGTGGAGTAGAAGTAAAATGAGAGAAAGGAGAGAAGGAGAAAGAAGAGGGAGAAAAGAAGGGTTGGTGGACAGGATTCAAATTTTGAATCCTGCACAAGTAGGGGTGCGCCACAGAATTTTTTTTCGATTTTTTTATTTTGTAGAAAAAATCTTCAAACGGTCATAACTCTTTTTCCTTTTAGAATTTGGCGATTTAAAAAAGACTCACAGGCCGACAGCCAGTGAGGTTGGGTTCCTTTTTCTCTCTAGTTTTTTTTGATATCTTGATCATTTTTTTTCGACATCGTATGCAAAAGTTATGCCTATTTTACTTTTTTAACGAACTTTTGCTCAGAAAATCGAAATTCATATTTGAAAATTTGATTAAAAAAAAGTAGACCTTAAACTCTCCCTAGATCTCAAAGGATTTTATTTTTTGAAGTTTCTATCATGCTCATTTATTTTTTACAAATCTGAAAAAGGCAGTCCACCGGGGGGGGGGGGGAGTTCGTGCGTGGACAGAAATTTTGGGGATGGGAATTCTGTGGCGCACATGACAGTGGTGCGCCACAGAAATGTCATATTTCTGTGGCGCACTAACCACCATGAGCCACAGAATATGAGTGGGGCAATGATTGGTGTTGGCCCCAGCATATTTCTGTGGCGCACCTCCGTCCCGTGCACCACAGAATTTCTCTTTTCTGTGGCGCACCCCTATCCCGTGCGCCACAAAATTCCTCTTTTTTGGCGCATTCGCCCCGTGCGCCACAAAAATAAATTTCTGTGGCGCATAACTACATGGTGCGCCACAAAAAGTCATCTACAGAAAGGCACTTCTCTACTAGTGAGACCAGCACCATCTCCATCATCATCTCCGTGATCCACTTCATCCCCTCGTAGTTTGAGAGCTGCTATACCCTCGATACTTGCTTTGTGCTCCTATTCATGTTTGTGATTGAGTACTTGTCATTATTTGGAGGTGAAGTTATATTTTCATATTGTTTTCTACCAATTATGCCACTGAATATTATCATGTTTTCACGTTTTGAGTAGTTCCCGTATGTTCCTAAGGGCATAGGATGAATTGACAATGATTTATACTCCCTCCGTTCACAAATAGATGACTTCCATTTGTCTAAATATGAATGTATATAGACATGTTTGTGTTCAAATACATTCATATTTGGACAAATGGAAGTCATCTATTTGTGAACGGAGGGAGTATATAACATGTGTTGGTAATTGGTATTTTGTCTAGTGTTTACCTATGTAATTCTATTATGGTGTTGTGTGAACGTCGACTGATACCACTTCACCTATATGGACTCATAGGAGAACATCGTAGTGTAATGGAGTGAGGGAGACTTGGGAGGACATGTAATCCTGAGACCGAGTCATGAAGTTACTTTATGGGGTATTAGTATCGGGAACCTTAGAGTGTAATTCTATGGTGGGACTTTATGTCTTAATAATTCTTGTGCAGTCATTTATATGTTCAATTTTGCATCGCCCACGTGTACTTGGAGTCTACCTTTCCATCGATTTGACCAATACAAAAAAAAATATTGCAAAATCTATTTGTTGTGTGGCTACTGTCTGGCGTTACGGCGTGCTCACGCTCGTCGTCCGTTCCATCGCGATCCGAAGGACGTGGTGAAGTGGTCCCGACAACGGCGAGTCTGTCGAAACGACAAACGGGCGTTTCGAATCGGGAACGTGCCATTCCCCTTCCTCCCACCTCCTTCCCCCTTTTGCTCGGTGAGTCCATCAGTCCACGATGTGAGTAGTATTTGACCCCATGACTGAGCATGATTTCTATCGTTTTGTTTGTTGCTTGGATCTAAACAGGCCAGTGTAGAGGCAAATCTAGGTGCAAGGGTGTGAAGCAAATCTGTCGACGGGGTCTACGTGGTTAGCTTGTTTATGTGCAATTGTTGGTTCCCATGATTAGTCGACGGTTCTATAGGTTGCTGGTGGTTGCATTGTTTGTGTATAGAAGGGGTTGCAGATATGATTAGTCGACGGTTCTGTAGATAGATGTGATTCAAGATCGATGTAGGTTGCTGATTCCAACTTGTTGTATTGTTTGTGTGTAGCAGGGGTTGGTGCTAGAGAGACGAATCACCCGGCATTGTTCTAAGACAATTATCTTAGACTATTCAGATAAGTTTTTGTAATTTTTTGAAGTTTATATCCCTGAATTTTGGCATTGTTCTTCACATTTATGTGTTATCACCACTAGAAAAATGACTATAGGAGGAATCATAGTCGTGGCGCACCACATGTTCGGTGCATCGCGCCTAACTAGCCGTGACGCACCATACACTAGTGGGTCTTGTGCGCCACATCTAAGGGCATAGCCGTGACGTACCATCCACTCTGTGTGTCATGCCTATAATTATGTGGGGTGCTTGGTAGGCATGGGGCTGGGTGGGGATGCATAGCCGTGACGCACCAAACAGGTGGTGCGCCACGGGCAATAAAATAGGCGTGCTGCACCAAACATGTGGTGCGCCACGGGCAATGAAAATAGGCGTGGCGCACCAAACATGTGGTGCGTCATGGCAATGAAAGTAGGCGTGCCGCACCAAACATGTGGTGCCGCAACAAAAATGAAAATGGTAGAAATTTCAAAATTAATAAATTCCTTTGAGATCTGGGTAGGTATTAAGATCTTATTACTATGAAAATTTTGAAATATAAATTTTGACTTTCTAAGCAAAAGTAGGTGAAAAATCATAAAACGGGCATAACTTTTGCATACGACGGAATTTAAATTTTAATATACCAAAAAAACTAGAGGAAGAAAGGAAGTTTTAGGTGAGAGAAGTATGATTGTGAGAAGTTTTATGTGGAATTAAGCTAGATTGTGAGAATTTTTAGGTGGAGGAAGTTTTCAAATGTTGGGAGAGAAGTATGATATGTGATGAGATAGAGGATGAAAAAATCTCAAGCTTGGGGATTCACATGTCACCCCAATACATATCCAAGAAGTACAAACGGCAAAGCTTAGGGATGCCCAATGCATTCTCTTCTTCATCAACAAAATTATCAGGGTTCTTTCAAAACACTATATTTTTATTACTTCACATGATATATGTTATTATTAGAGCGTCATTTTATTTTTCTTTCAGTTTTGTTTTGTTTTCTTTGCTATAGTTTTTGGTTGGATCCTATCATATTTTATTTTCGAGAGAGACACGCTACGTTTTTATTTCCTAGAACACTCTAGTTTTCACTCTTACTATTTTGTGAGTGTTCAGGTTTTGCTACTACTGCGTTTAGCTCTTGTTTTTCACATAGCTTGTTGTTTTTCTTCACTTATGTATGATTAGCTCTCAGATCTATAATTATTATTTTCTTTGAGAGTTGTTTCAAATAAATTGATTGTTGTTAAAGAGGAGTAAAATATTTCATACTTATAGTGGTGCAATAAGAAGCTTGTTTTGACCGTGGCTTAGACTTTGGGATATCATGTTAGATGTTATTTTAATTGTGTACTTAGTAGTACATGATGTATCACGACTAGTCTCAAATAGTTGAGAGTGCTTAATGTATCATTGTAATTAAATCATGTGTTGTTTTCTCATATTGAAGTATGATATTATAGTATTTCTCTTTTGAATTATTTATCTGCATTGACTTGGCGCATGCTCAGACCATGTTATGACTATAAAAAAAGTCACCTCTAGTCTTAATGATCATTTACTTTTTGACTTGTAATATAAATTCATGCTTTGATTAATGATATTTTGTCTCTATGCGTGATTATGGCTGTTACTACTCTCTTAGTTGGTCGCTCCCAGTCTTTTGCTAGCCTTCATGCATTGAGTATGAGCTATACTCATACATCCAACTCCCCAAAACCAAAGTTTTCCAATATGTCCACCATACCTACCTATATGTGGTATTTCACTACCACTCCAAGTAAATTTCTCGTGTGCTACCTTTAAACTTTCAAAATTATTAACGTGGTTTGTCTTCCTGTTTTAGCTTATGAGGACATAGTTTAAAGTTTATCACGGTTTATGTCAAGAAAAGTTCTTCTCTCTTATTTCACCCAATGAGTATGGAATTTGTGCTCATCTAAATTGCAGAGAGTTGGTGCCAAATAGTATGAACTCAAATAATAAAAAGGCACTTCCCCATGGTTTGATGAATGTTGGTGGTAACCCGTGGATACGACTAGCTCTAGTTTGTGAAATGAAATGTGTGTGTGTGGGGGGGGGGGGGGAGTGCCAACCAAAAGAGAAAAAAATGCTAGTGGAAACCACTCTCAAAATCCTAAAAACTTTGCTTGACATGGAGTATAATAAGTTTTTCATTATCACTCGTTGACATAGACATACACCTCTCTCAAAAATTGTTTTCAATACCTTTGTTTTATTAAAAAAAAAGTTCTAGCATATGAGTAATCCTTGCTTCCCTCTGCGAAGGGCGTTTCTTTTACTTTTATGCTGAGTCTTCATCTTCTTGCTTTATGCACCAGTTAGGAGAGCATAGTTGTCATTCTGGGTATAATATGCATAGTCGCAAAAAATATTATTGATTGCTTCATGATTATGGTATTGCTTGCCCTCAAATTATTTGAATCTAGACACCATTTAAACTTCGAATGTGTCCTGGCATTTATATTTTCCTACCACACGAAGGACTAGTTAGACACCTCTTTGTTATGTCTTTATTTATGATTAAAATGAACGTATCACTTTCAATGATTCATTATTCATTTTCTTTTGTTTGTGTTACTGTTCATGTGTAACATAGTTGCTAAGTTTACATTAGTTCAAATAATATTTATCATGCCTTTGTTCAAGTACTTTGATCTTAGCTTGAAATACTTTTACATAACATTGATCAAGATTTGTGTTGGCTTCATGTCACCTCAAAAATTATTTTGTTATCACTTACCTACTCGATGACGAGCAGGAGTTAAACTTGGGGATGCTGATACGTTGCAAACGTATCTGTAATTTTTGATGCTCCATGCATGTTTTCTACCCAATACCTTTTGTTTTCCACATGTTTTCTTCCGTTTTGCGAATGTTTTCACAGGCTAACTTATTAACAAGATGCTCTAGGACAGTTGATGTTTTCTGCTGTTTTTTTATTTCAGAAAAGTTCTTAAGAAAATACTCTTAGAAAAGGCTAAAAATCCACGGAGATCATTTTTTACCCGGAACGGAGACGGAGTCCAAAGAAGAGCTGGAGGGGGGCAGGGGGCCACCAGGAGGGTGCCAAGCAGGGTGCTAGGTCTCCCTTGGCCGCACCTGGTGGGTCCCTAGTGGCCCTGGACGCCGCGTCTCGTTGTCTCTTCGCTCGTAAATTGCCTTCAACCCTAAAAATCACGGGGACCGAGTTATTTTTCACAAAACATAAAGAGAGGCACTGTCACCTCGAAATTCCTATATAGGGCTTCTAGAGTCCTGCTCTGACACCCTGCCGGAGAGGGGGTGCCCCCGGAGCCATCTTCATCGACATTGCTGCCTCCCACGATGATGCGGGAGTAGCCCCTCCTCGGGGCTGAGGGCTCGTGCTAGTAGATATGTGGTTATCTCTCTCTCTTTCTCTCTCTCTCTCTTATGATGTGATCTTGATTGTGATCGTGCACTACTAGGATCCTAATCTTTTCCGAGGGTTAACAAACCGTCGGATATTTGAGATAACCGTAGGCAATTAGCATAGCCGAGAGTCGACCGTCGGCTACTTACCGTCGGGGATGCTTGGTCGGTCATTTACATGACATCCGACGGGGCCGTCATTTATTATAATTTCCTACGGTATAAGGCCGACGGTGCACTGTCGGGCTCTTCTTGGTCAACACCTTCCTTAGAAATAACTGACGATTTTAATCCCCGACTGTTACCTCTCATGTACTGTAATAACCAAGAGTATACGATTACCGTCAGATGAGGCAATAGCCAACAGTAGATGTTTACCGTCGGCACTAGAATATCCGAGGGTTTACGATTACCGTCGGCTAGGGGAATAGCCAACAGTATATGTGTACCGTCGGTAGTATATGTATACCGTCGGCTGAGCGAATGTCCAACAGTAAACATTTACCGTCAATAATCCAAATATCAGACAATACATCATCCACTAGGCATGGTACAAAACCTACAGTGTGTATGCACTAAGCATTAGAAACTACCAATCCTGTCGATAACTTTCAGATGACGTTGCAAAATAAAAATACATTTTTATCAGACACAACAAAAGACCATACTTTACTCACAAGTATAAAGTTTTGGTTCCACAATAAGAATCTTTAATCATCCATCTAGATAATATGGAAATGCAGAAGTAAAGTAAATAGAATTAATTTGTCCTAAACAATTTGCATAGATAATATAAGACTATCTTGAAACAAGAATCTTTCTCTAAACTGCACCACATAGCAACGTTTGCTTTGTCCATGAATTCAGGAAAGGAAAAGTCTAGTTAAAATCTGCCAATCATCTTCGGCGTCAACATGATTTTCTTCACCTTCAATGTCGCTTCCAGTGCCCTAAGAAATAACATACTCTAGTTGTAATCCATGACATATCAATGATAATATACATTACGCTTAATTTCTTAAAGAAACATAGGAACATACTAATAGTACCAATAATTTGCAAATTTGATAACTTTTCATTTTGGAAAATTTCGAAATTCTAATAATGTCAAAAAGTTTCGGATTCTCTGGTCTGGGAGCTTCTCAAGAGCAACTACTCTATCAAACAGTTCAGCAACATCAATGCCAAAGTTTATTTCAGCAGCGAAGGTTCTTATCATTTCATATTCATTTTTATTAAGTGTAGCTTACATATGCTGAAGCTAGACATAACCTTGCCACTGGGTATAGAGGAGTTCAAATTTGCTAAATCTGAAGATACCATATAACCAAAGACTAGGGTTTTAATTTATTATTTCGTAGAATGGCATTACTAAATATCTTCCTAGAAGACCACAAAATTTATTATGATTTTTTCTGCTGAAATTGTGTTTATCTTACCAATTCAGGTCCATATCGTCCATCACTGTCATCGTGGTATTTATGTTCAGAATCATAGGTGTCCTGTGTATGAGACAGAAAGAAACAGTGAAAAAGTTGTTGTAGATAAATATAAAAGCGTACTTTCGAATTATAGTTTCTATAAATCTAGTGTTGAAGTTTACACTATTGTTTGTTAGCATCTGTTAGTTTGGTGCTGAACTTACCGACTCATGTTGAGCACCTTCCCGCATTAGAGCATCAAAGTCTAGACCTCCTTGATTAGTCAAAGCCTACAAAAACACACAATCAGCACACCTCTATTGTTATATTCCTAATTACAAATGAAGTAAAGTTTACCCGCACAACATGTGTCACGCCTTTAAGTTTTTCATTCTCCTGCCGCAAATTGTGATTTTCCCTCCGTAGACGCTCATTTTCACTAGGAGATTGTTCTGGCTGTGACGATCTGATCCTTGTTGCCTTAATACTTGACTTATCCACTTTGTCAAATGCCTCATTAGCAATCCCTAGCCTTCCATGTGGCATTCTACCAGTTTTTTCATAGATGACAGATCCATCAAATTCCGGATGCTCCTCTTCCCAACGTGGCCCATACAGATCAGTCATTCCATCATTGAATTTTTCCTTTATCAAATAAGACTCAATAAGTAGCATGCAGAGAGGCAGAAGTGTAGTGGAAACAACATATTTTATCAAACTAAGTAGGTCAATAAGTTGTACAAGTGATCAAATATTAGGAACTCGTAAATTTGATGATATCAGTAGAGCATACATTTTTATTATGCTAGCAGGAGCAAAGTGTAAGGAAAATTGCAACTAAATTGCAGGATTTATACATGCATATTCTCGAAGACAAAAGGTGTAGAGCTAGGAAATACTAACCCAACGATCAACGGTTTTTTGGCTACACATCTGTCCACGATTGTTGCCTCGCTTCAATTTGTGTGTGTGTTGCCATGCACCAGCAAGTCCTGGGTCTTTACCAGTTGTATGTTTCTGCAGTAAAGGAGAGACAAATATGATCGAGTGTCATTCTATAACAGTAACTAAATACAGAAATAAGCTTGAGAGGAAAGTTACTAGATATTGGCGCGTAGAGATTAAACTTCTTGCACCACCACAATGGTAAACTGTGTCGCCATTAGCTAGCCTATTCCTCTTCCCACGTAAAGAATTTTTTCTGGACTCTGGCGTACTCCAATGTTCACAAAGTAAACGCCAACCATCATTGGTACCAAAGTCAGTGGGCTTCATAGAAATTAATTCTGCAACAGTTGGCCAGCGATTACCCTCCTCGTCTTCTTCCTCAGCCACATTGCCACGCTTCTTTAACCTTTTGATGGCTACTTTCTTTTGCTCATGTATCATCTGCCTTACTTTTTCAATGAGGTTCAACTCCAAGGTATATTCTGCTTTAATCCGGTCCGACGCATTGCACTTGAAACGCCACTGTCATGATATTAATCCTTTCATTAGTGAATAAAGGAGTCTATTAAGAAACTAAAAGTAAATCATGGAAAACATGAAGTTTCTTGGATATGGTTTCACCTTTTCTTACGAGAAAGTAAGAACCATATGATTAATCGTGTTCTTTTTTTTGGCAGACTGTACCAGGTATTAGATGTCTTCTGTCACAAATAACTTCTTAAACCTTGCGGGTTTTTAAACTAGTCTCAAAATCAAGTATACACCAGATAAGAATATTTTCTCTCAACTTTTCAAAAGACTAATACAACTTTGTGCTCACTATTTGGTCTTCTGATGTTGCTTCTTGCTACTACTACGACCAACGAATTTAAATATTACTAGCATGCATCTAGCTAGGTCGTTGCATCTGGATGGTGTTGATATAGTCTTAGAGATATTGTTATGTATATATAAGAATAACTGGATTGCATTTTAAAACAACATAGTTAGCGTTACATGCATGCTCATTGATTAACTGGTAGATTATAGGTGAAGTGGTCAAATGCTTATATGAAATCTGAATTTGTGGTGCAAAATTAATGGCTAGGAAAATATTCTGGAGAAGGCAACCAAACTAATGAACTTACCCAAAATTCTTCCTTAATTTTGGAAGCTGCAGTTCGTACTTGAGGATTGCTTGACCACTTGTAGTCCTCCCAAGTTAAAGCAGGTTTCTTATCATCGTCTGCACCGATTGGTTCTGGATAAAACTCGTACTAATGCTCCTTGCACCGAGGATGGTTCACGAGCTTTGTATGGGTGCTTTTCCCATCGACTGTTATGGACAAAGAACAAAATATTAGAATGTGACTCCATATATAGAACATGAATGAACATCCAACCAAAACTAAATAACTTGATTTGTTAGCACTGACATGCCGGTAGGTATGATGAGAGGTCGATCAACCTCCTCAAGTCTATCACCACTTGAGGTCTTGGATCTGGGGGTTCTAGCCTTTCCAGCCCGTGCAAATGATGACTGAGATGACCCATTAGCTCCAGCTGAGGCACCGGCAGATCCATTTCGAGTAGTTCTTGAGACAGGTCTATGATTCAGGCGCCTAGTCGCAGTCATCCTGTTTGCAAGGTAAGTTTGCAAGATCATTAGTAACAATACAAAAAATGAGAGTTACACCATTGGGAAAGAAACATGTGAAGAGAAAATGGAAGACAATATTCTATAACAAGAGAACCGAATATTAATAAGAACCATGATTGTGAACTAAGTATACTACAGTTTATAACAAGTACAGTGAATATGACTAAGAAAATGTGAACTAAAATATACTACAAACTATAACCAGCAATGAAATGTCATGCACAAAAAAACTATATGCTCAGTAATCATCATTCTCATATTCGGAATCGTGCACAGATTTGTTATCCCCATCCTCATCCTCCATCTCTTCTTCTCCTTCCTGTTGTGGTGGTAATTCTTCTTCATTATCGCTACTAGAATTGCTATTGATGTCCTCCAAAGGTTGTTCATTTCTGAGATGCTTCTCTATAGTATCAATCTCAGAAGGATCAAGCACATCATCATACTGGTCTGTAGAAGTTGTTATCTCATCAATAAAGTTTCCAATATCTATAGAGAGACTGCCCTGCTGACTATCTTCTTGGAAAAAAGCATTTTCAGATGATCTGTCATGTGCATCGTCATCGAGGTTGTTCAAGCTTCTACTTGGTTGTATCTTGTACACAACTCGCCAATCACGAAGATCACGCTTTGGAGAAGGATATTGCAAGTAATAAGCTTGTGTAGCCTGGTGAGCCATGGCAAATGGTTCAAAGTTTGCAAGCCTTGAGGATGACTTTATCTCCACCAAACCTAATTTTTCATCAGACCTTGTACCCTTATTAGTTGGATCAAACCAGCGGCACTGGAAGAGCACCATCTCAATTTCCGTCCAGCAGTAAAGGACAATTTGATAATGTCCTCAATAACACCATAATAGTCAAGTTGTTCGCTATCTGATGTGAAGGAAGACAAGCAAACTCCAGTATTGTTCGTTGTCAACCATGTTTTCTTTTGCTCATATAGTTCAGACCTAAAGCGAAAGCCATTCACATCGTAGGAGTTGTACGACAAGACTTTTGAACTGCAGCCGTTAGCTAAATTCCACAAGTCCTCATCAGAATTTGGGTCTTTTTTACACTGCAATTAGGACAATATCACTGGTTAGTGAAAATAACAACAATCAAGTCCAAGTTAACAAGGTTAAAAAAATAGCGAATACGTACAGCAGTCTTGAACCAATCCACAAATTCTTCCACCCATTTTATCGAGGCCTCCCACTGACAAATTGGGGTGTTGCGCATACTTTCTCTTCTGTAAATTCTCTGTACATGGCATAGATGGCATACAGTTAGAAACTTGCGGCACATAAGCATAAAGTGTATGTTTTTCATCACTTACTCTAGAAATCTATCAACGGCGGAGCAGTTTGTCAAAATGTAAAGCTTCGCAGCATTCAACTCTTGAGGTGTGAGGTATCTTGTCACACCCTACCGTGAAGGGTACCTTGATGTTGGAAACATCTAATGAGCAACCATCATTCTGAATCTTTTTTCCTCCATTGTTATATCTAGGCTTTTTTCTTCCACGTAGTGCGAACATGGTCACTGAAGTACAAAGAAACACAGTTTGTGATTTCTTCAACAATGCAAGCCTCCACAATCGAACCCTCCACTCTCGCCTTGTTGCGAACTTTCAAGCCAAGATTGTGCATCGCCCTATAATAAAAAATTACCATGTGATACTCGACAAACAATATACTAGTTAAATGAAATCTCTAGGATTAGTGTACTTAACATACCTTTCAAAGATGTACATCCAACGGTATGTCACGGGGCCTCCAACTCTCGCCTCATACGGGAGATGCACAATTAGATGTTGCATCACATTGAAGAATCCGGGTGGAAAAGTTTTCTCAAGTTTGCATAACAGAACAGGAATTTCCTCTTCAAGTGCACGCATTCGTTCTGGATCAATTTCTTTGGCACACAACTGTCGATAAAAAAAACTTAATTCTGCTATCTCTCTCCATTCTGCCTCTGGGATGAAGCCTCGTAGAGCAACAGGTAGGAGTCGCTCCATAATTATGTGGTGGTCATGGCTTTTCAATCCAATAAATTTCCTTTGGATTAAGTTAACGGCTCTTCTTAAATTAGCCGCAAAGCCATCTGGAAACATTAACTGTTTGAACCACTTAAGAATAATTATTTTATCATCCTTACTCACACAATATTTCGCTCTTGGTTTTTCCCACCCACCATTCGGCTTCTCTTTCAACTCTAGCTTTGTCCGCTTACAAACTATCTCCATATCCAAACGGGCTTTAATATTATCCTTAGTTTTATCCGGAATATCAAGGCACGTGCTTAACAATGCCTCTGTAACATTTTTCTCATTGTGCATTACGTCAATGTTATGGCGAAGCATGAGCTTTTTGAAGTACTCGAGCTGCCATAGACCACTTATGGCAATCCAATTGTGCTCCTTCCCAAAACCAGCATAGGTATGTTTTCCTTCTTCGTCAGGAACAAGGCTTTGGAGTTGTTCATATATCTGCTCCCCGGAAAGGCGCTTTGGTGGAGGATCAAAAACTTTTGTTTCCTTACGAAAACAATTCAAACTCCTACGGAATGCATGGTTAGGCGGAAGGAATCTCCTATGGCAATCAAACCAACACGGTTTATGCCCATTCTTCAAAGAAAATGTGTTTATGTCACATCCACATATAGGACACGCAAGCTTGCCATGAGTGCTCCAACATGCTACTAATCCATAAGCTGGGAAGTCATGAATAGTCCACAACAGAGCAGCCTTCATGAAAAAGTTTCCCTTACTATGACAATCATAAGTGAGTGCACCATTTTTCCACAAATCATCTATTTCATCAATTAGGGGCTGCATAAAAACATTTAAGTTCTTTCCTGGATGTTCTGGACCGGGAATTACTAGTGCAAGAATCAAGTTATTTTGCTTCATGCACATTTCAGGCGGGAGATTATAAGGAACAACAAAGACCGGCCAACAAGAATATGAGGCTGCTGAAACACCAAAAGGTGTGAAGCCATCGGTCGCTAGACATAGACGGACATTCCTTACTTCCTTGGCAAAATCAGGAAATTCTTTGTCGAAGTCCTTCCAAGCTTCTCCATCAGAAGGATGAACCATCACTTTCTTGTAATCCCGTGGCCTAGCATGATAGTCCATGTGCTTGGCAGTGCTCTGTGACATGTACAACCGCTGCAGTCTAGGTGTAATAGGAAGATATCGCAAAACTTTGCGTGGAACCTTCCTAGATTTGTTTCCTCTGGTTGTTTCTTCATATCTAGGTTCATGGCATACTGTGCATTTCTCTTTATTTTCATTCTCTTTGTAGTAAATCATGCAGTTTTTGGGGCAAGCATGAATCTTTACGTATGGCATGGCTAGACTATGCACAAGCTTCTTTGACCTATAGAAGTTTACAGGAAGTTGTTTGGCAACATCATCTCCAAGAATGTCATGTATTAGAGTCATCGTTTCATTGTAACAAGATTCTGGCATATTATGTTGGCTCTTTATAGTCATTAGTCGTGCTACAGTGGATAAACGAGTTTGTGACGTCTTCTCATGTAGTGGTGTGTCGGCTTCTTCCAACATTCTGTAGAAATCTTTGGCAGCATGTGTTGGCTCCTCACCTGGAAAAACTCCTTCTGCAGCAATTCCATCAACTAGCATCTCATCCATTCTATCCACACCTCCCAAAATTATTTTGGTCTGTGTTTTCAACTGTATTGGGCTCCCCATGGCTACTCCATTCCTCATATCCTAACTGAAAACCATTGGCGCACAAATGGATGGTCATCTCATCCCTTTTTCTCTTATGACGGCATACACACTTAGTGCATGGACAATGGGTTTTTCCATCTACAATGGCCTCGGGCAATGAAAATGCATGATCCAAAAAACCCTCTAACCCCTGTTTCCATGTTTCACTGAACAATTTTCCTTCTCTCTCTTTATACATCCAACTACGGTTGCCCCCCATATTTCTACACATATAGAGAAGTTGGGGTTTGAAAATCAGTCATGTCGAAGCGTTAAACTAAAAAACATATTAAGTATCACTGTCGTGCTCATGTGAACTGTAAGCATTTTCACATATGTACAAATATCAAAAACAGAGAAACAAACAGAAATCAAATATTATATCATCTGTCTGAAGTAATCCGACATCAACCTAGATCTGATGTAGCATATATCTAAACTCATTTTCAGTTACTCGGGATTCACGTAATAAAAATCATATTTAAACAATGATTCCATGTGTGATATGCAAACCTGCAAACTGTTAGAAACTAGCAGAGCCACAACCCATGGACTGGAATTCGAAAATTTCAGAGCAAAAAGAAAAATACATCAGACAACAAGTTATAATGGCCAAGCACAGAAATTCGACGGCATGATTCCAGCTATGTACATCTACAACTTCTCTATCTATTCACAAAGGGCAACTATTAACTATAGACAGAGGCATCTACTATAGAGGCTAATTTTGATGCGATTTCAAAATACCTAGTAGTTAACTTATGGTGTGATCGCATAGAGGTCCATAGCAAGAGGGCGTATGACAAAAGTCTGAGGGGTAAAGAAAAGAAATCATGAAGATGAGAGAGATACCGTGTAGCGCCCCCATCGTTGCCTCGTGATGTTTCTTCCCTTCCTGGGGAAGCAGAGGAGCCGCCGTGCACCTCGTGTTCGTCCTCGTCCATCGCAGGTGAAACAAAGGAACCACACCTCAAACGTCGGAGGAAGCAGCTCGGGAGGCCGGACCAAGATCGGTTTGGGGGAATACGTTATGATTGTGAGAGGCTCGGGAGACTAGGAAATGTTGGGAACTGGTGGGCGGCAAGGGCGCGAATTCTGTTCGTGGGCGGGGAGTGCGGAAATTCTGTTCGTGGGCGGACAGAGCACGGACTCTGTTCGTGGGCGCGCCAAAATAGCATTGAACACGGTCTGGTGCACCATCCCCTGAGCCTGATCGAGCCAGTGTCTCAGACCAGAACGATGGTCACCGCCAGTGTCTCACACCAAAACGACCCCCATAATCTGAAAAATAAAAACGGAAATTATAATTCAAGACTAAGCACCTTTTTGTAGTAGGAAAGTGAACAAGCACCAACGACGGTGTTCGTCCAAACATACCAGACAGTCGGCGCCGCCGTAGGGCTCGAGTGAGCTTTGGCTTCCACGCATGGTCGCAGTCCGCGCCGCCGTAGGTCTCGAGCGAGCTCCTGCTTCCACGCATGGTCGCAGTCCGCGCCGAGACGGACGGTCGCGTGAGCACGGCCGCAAGGTCATGCCCGTTGCCGCCAATGATATGTGCGCCGTACGCCTCCGTCCCCGATGAGCACCACTGACTGCACGATATGTTCTGCTGCTTGGTAATCTCCATTATGGCTCCGCCATGGCCTGGATCCAGCTAGGGGCAACTGAGATTAGATTAGAGCTGAATGGGGAATTTTGGTGGAACTGAGGCAAGGCGGTGAACGGTGGGGCTACCTGCAGCTCTGTTGACTAGATAGCTTGACCGTCGTCGGACACGTATGCAGTTTAACTTTTGCCTCGTGTGGTACACGTACACGAGTAGAAAATTAAAACAGTACAAAAAAAGGAAAGTCAAACAATTTCAATGACAACATCAGTATTCAGTAAGCTAGTAACCCCGCAATGTTTTTAGAGATTTTGTAAGTGACTAAAACAATCATAAATACTCTATGAAACCATGGATTTCTAAAAAAACAACTTGCATTTTTAATTAATTGTTAAGTGTTTCGAAGGAGGAAACTTTTCTCCTTCTTCTCGGAGTCTCTCCCCCCCCCCCCCCCCCCCCCCCTTCTTCTATTGTAGCTTGAGAGTTCACCGTCGTCCTCCATGTCTGGCCTCTCTCATCTCCGGTGCTTGCCCTTGGATGTCGTAGGGTCTCAAGTACCCCCATCTATGTACAGAGTAGTATTAGGGTCTAGTAGAGATGTCCTAGGTCTTCGTTGTGTTGTCCCTTGTGGCGAATGTCGACATATGGCATCTCTCTTGTTTCGACGCCTGGCATGGTCGCTCCTGGCGGCGACCAAAGCATGGAGAAGCTCTTGTGCGTGTGTCTTTCGCAGGTGGCGTGGTGGAGCAGCCGATCTTAGGGTGCTCCTTCGAATAAGCCCAAGTTCGGGTCTGGTGGTGCTTCGAATCTCGCTTGCCTGTGGGTGGCGTCATGGCGACACGGAAGAAGGATGTGCCACATTGCTATTAGCTAGAATCGCACACGGGGGATGGAAGAAAGCGTGCTCTTCGACGTGCTTCATAGACTGCGGCGACTACATGCAGAGATCGGCAAAGTTTTACCACGGCTATCCTTGGTCATGGCGGCCACTCCACGCTCCGCCGCGAGCCTAATAACCTTGTTCCTCCATGCCAGGGGATCCTGAAGGATCTCGGTGTGGGATTCCCTATAGGTGTTGCCCCAAGTGGCTTGTTCCCCAGCGGCAGCGCGGGCACCCGAACCTCGAGGTCAAGTCAATACGGTGGCGAATGGCAAGTACCTTGCTGCATTTATTTTTTTGTTTGTCCGAGGGTCTTTCTTTTAAAACATTGACGATAGATCTGTAATGTTATAGGATTTAGATATATATACACAAAGCGTATAAGTGGTCACATCTAGTCAACCATTTATCCGATCGGTCATCATGTCAAATAAAGACCGTTAGGACTTTACACTCGTCGATATTATTGATTAATACTTCCTCCGTCCAATATTACTAGTCCCCTAGTAGATTTCTATTTGTTTCGAAATTGTCTCCAAATAAGTCGTGTAATCATTTATGATCCTAGTTAACCATGCTGTAATAATTGTGAAATCCACCCAGCCGCACCTTGATTAGTTTGCATGGCCAAATTAATTGCGCTATTAATTAGAAAATGGGAAACTGTCACGCTGGTTAGTGAAAATGGCACCGGTATAATCGCGCCTTGGTCGCGATGCTCTTCATTAGGGGACTAGTTATAATCCTGGACGGATGGAGTAGTAAATTGGAACTGCAACAAGCCACGATATCAAATTAACATAGGCAACCATGCATGTAAGGTTGTGTTTATAAATATTCCAGTTCATCTCATCGCGGTGATGTAAGAAGTAAGATTACGTTGTTTTTTGTCGCTTGTCAAAACGCGGACACCGGGAGTGACCCACTTCCAAACTCACTGACTTGTTTGGCAGATAGCGAGGGAGATTACTGCACCGTTTTTCCTGGCCTATCTAGGGGGAGAAATGAGGAGTCAATCCACGACATACAGGCACAACTTTTTACCCAAGTTCAGGCCATTACGAGATCACTGCGTCATGCATGTCTGGTATGGATTTGATGAGTTCTGGAGAGATTACAAGGGTGTTCTTTCTTCTCCTCCCTCCCTTTCTTTCTCCTTTCTTTCTCCTTTCTTTTCATCTTCTTCTCCCACTCTTTCTTTCTCATGTCTCTTTTCCTCTCTCCTTCTCCCCTCTTTCTTTCCCCTATCTCTTTTTCCTCTCACTTTCTTTCTTTTTTCTGTCCCTTCTTTTTATATCGGGTTACGGGGGGGGGGGGGAGTCACAGAGATCGCCCCCATGTGTAACCGCGGCCCTTCCACCCGTGCCACGCATAGTCTTCATCCTGCCAAGAGCGGTTGTGGGCGGTCGCACCTCCCGAGGATCCGTTTTCCACCGGGGGGGGGGGGGGGAGGTCGGTCGGTTGAGCCACGACCCAACGACGTGACAGCCGGAACCCACGCATCCGACGACCGGGGGACCCCCGAAGGCATTAGACCAACATTTTCATGGATATGTGTCACTCTACAATTGTCGGATATCTTTTTTGAACTATCGGCTATCAATTAAAATAACCGAGTGTTACCACTCGCCTATAAGAACAAGTAACCTAGAGTAATTCCCCCCCCGTCGATTATATGTTATGGCCGTCGGGTATTTCTGACTAATAACCGAGTGTTATCAAGTAACTGTCGGGTATTGCACATAATATCCATGGGTTTTCAATTCCCCCTCGGTTATGTATTGGTACCGTCGGGGCTTAGGGCGGATAACTGTGTGCCCATTACAGACTCTCGGCAATTGATCACCACCGTCGGCTATGTTATCATTGTTGAATCTATGATGTGTCCCCTTTATTATGTAATGGATCGGATGTACTCAATTGGTTTTATCTAGTACAATTCTCCGCAGTCACCTTTGTTCCACGGTGCCACGATGACAGTTCGGGTGCCATGTGTGACTCTATGGACTATGGATTACAGGGATGCTTACCATGATCTTGTTCTTACTTTGTTGGATTGAATTGGAATCATGAGGTTTCTGGATGCTTGTGTTTAGCATAATCTCTATAGTGCCTAGGAGACAGTGCGGGTGTTGTGGATTGATTAGAAAGATACTATTCAGGAGATAGTTTCTCGTGTTTATTAGTACTATCTTTGGATGATCATAGTGAGAGGGTTGGGGGTGTCCATTGACGGGAACGTGAACATTAAGGTGTGCTTGTGTAGCCCTACGTTATTTGTCGCGGCGGTGTCACGGCAGATGCCATGGGATGGCTTGAGTTGGGGCCGATGGACGATGTTGGTATCCGGGGAGGGATAGTGCGCTAAGAAGCACATACGGGAAACACAAAGAACACACCTATCTACCCAGGTTCAGAACCCTCGTGAGGAGGTAAAGCCTCTACTCCTGCTTGCCTGCCTCTATTTCAGTGGGAAACCAAGTTACAAGTTTTCTCCTCGAGCTCTCCTAGCTAGAGGAAGAACAAGGAGCTGCCGAACACTAGTGGGAATGAATCTAACTCTCCAGTCGTCCCTCGCGCAGGAGGGAAAGGCCACCTTATATACTGGTGGCCTGGGACACAGGGTACAGGGGTTAGGCGGAAGGCACTGTGGCGCAGCGCACGCCGTCCGACATGGAGCCGAAAGTCTCCTCTGCGTCATGTACTGTGTGCTCTGTCCCCCCTGTCAGAGACACGACATGGCCTCGCCCATACCTCTGTACTAATTAATGTACATTCTGCGTCAGCCGGTACGTGCTCGCCTAGTAAGTTGAACCGCATGCCTGTACGTCTCCGTGATCTTAGGGATTCACCTGCTCCATTGACTCTTGTCCAGAATAGCAGGTTCCTCTCCTAATCCGGCTTCTCCAAGTGTAACTCGGATAACCCGGAAGAAGACTCTCTTGCAATATAATGCCCAAAGCAACATACGCCGACATATGCTATGTCGGTTACCATATGCCGGTAGGCCACTTATCTCGGTCAATCTTGATTATGTCCATTTTTCGGACATCATTTCATACATGTCATGACCCTATCCAGTGGTAGCCCCCCGACACTACTCTCTTCCTACTTGATTCACGTGGAACGATTTTCGACCTATGTCTTTCATGCATGTTGTTAGAGGAAATATCATATGTTTAATGTTAATATTGTTGAGAGTTTCCACTAGTGAAAGTATGATCTCTAGGCCTTGTTTTCAACCATTTCTATACCGTTTTCTTCCAGTTTTACTACTTGTTTACTTGCAGTCATTTTTATTACAGATTTACAAAACCTTATTTTACCACGCGTATTACCCATATTTTATCATCTGTTCGCCGAACTAGTGCACCTATACAACTGAAAATTGTATTGCCTGTGTTGAGGACACAAGATACTTCTTGTATCTTATTTGCAGAGTTGCTTGAGAGGGATACACTCAACCTATACCTCCCTGAGTTTGATAAACCTTGGGTTACTCACTTGAGGGAAATTTTTTGTGCTATAAACCTCTGCGCTTGGAGGCCCAACATAGTCTACAAGAGTAGTAACGTGTAATAGACATCATTGGCTTTATCTTAAGCCTTCTCGAAGTCTATTTTTATGACCACTCCATTCAGTTTTTTTTCGATGTAACTCATGAACCGTTTCATGTAAAACCACAACACCATCAAGGATATTGTGTCCTTGCATAAATGCAGTCTGAGTCGGACGGACCACATGATCCGCTACTATATTAAGCCTCAATGTTGTGGTTTTTGTGAAATTTTTTGAAGCTGACGTTTAGAAGACCGATAGTTCTATATTGTTGAATCTTATCTGTTTTATTAACCTTAGGCAACTAAATTATCTCACGGAAATTTAGGCTAAATAGCTCGAGTTGTCAAGCATGCATTGCCTCGAATAAGAATTCCTTATTTGGCCCTTCCTTGAAATTTTGTTCCCTATTTGGCCCTAAAAAAAAAATCTTCCCTATCTGACACCTTAAATTCATTTTCTTCCTAACATGGCCCTATAGTGTATTCTTAACACAAATGGGGATGTAAAAAGACTATTTTACCCCTGATAAATTTTTGTACCAAAATTCATCATAGAAGTTGAAAATAAGCAACAAATTAACAGAAAACATTTCGACGCCGGCCCTCTTTGCCCTTATCAATGCGCTTTGCAGAAAGACAGTGTCAGCGTGCGTACGTGCACGTACACGTATAACTGTCGCGCGCTGTGCCGTGTGTGCCGTCGCCGTGTGCCGCCGCCGTGCGGACTGTGTCGTGCGTGCGTGCCGCTGTCCTGCCGCCGTGTGTGCGTGACGCGGCCACGTGCGTGCATGTGTGTCGTGCCGCCGCCGCCGTGCGTGTGTGTTGTGCCGCCGCACAGGCTGTGCCGTGAGTGCGTGCCGTGACCGCGTGCGTGCTGTGCCGCCGCCGCCGTGCGGGCTGTGCCGTGCGTGCGTGCCGGCGTGCCACAATCTGTCAGTGCCAAATCTAAGTTCAAATATATCTGTATATGAGCTAAATATTAATAAATAAATTAGTACATGAAAAAAAGAAAAAATATTTGGCCGCGGTCTAAATAACAACCTTATTTCATTTGGCGTCCCTATTCGGTTACCTATTTTCGTTTATTTTTAGCTTCAATTTTGAATTTTGCTACAAAAATTTATCAGGGGCAAAAGAGTCTTTTTATGTCCTCATTTGTGTTTAGAATGCACTATAGGGCCATGTTAGGAAGAAAATGAAGTTAAGGTGTCAAATAGGGAAGAATTCTTTTTTTGAGGCCAAATAGGGAACAAAAATTTAAGAAAGGGCCAAATAAGGAATTCTCTCAATACGATTTGATTAACTCCGAGAAGTTCTGATAGAACTCGGGTGGAAATCCATATGGACCCGGTGCTTTATTGTGCTCCATTAGAAAGACCGCCTTTTTTACCTCCTCCTCAGAATATGGAGCGGTAAGATATGCATTCTCCTCACCGAAAACTTGAGGAATGTCCTCTGTTCGTGATTTGTCAAGCGACAAATTACTCTCATCATGCTCTCTGAATAGTTTCTTATAATATTTCGTGATGTAGTTTTTCAAATGTTCATGTCCTTCAATCGTGCCCTCATACTGGTTAAGAGAATGAATGAGTTTCCTTCTATGTCTTCTATTAGCAAGAGTATGAAAGTATCTCGTATTCAAATCTCCTTCCAATATGAATTGTGGTTTTGATCGTTGGTACCATTTAAGTTCCTCCTCACGAAGGAGACCCACCATTGCCGCATTGCATTGCTTTTTTATTAATTCAATCTCTTGCGTTGTCAACGGTCTCTAATTCATGACAACCGAAGCTTTTCCTTTTTAATGACCCGTCATATGTTTTTCCCCACCCCTTAGGTGTTTACGAAAAGCGCGTATTTTATTATTCCACCTTTCTAATGGGGTGAGACCCTCGACCGGCCTTGCCCACATCATTCGAAACATGTCGTCAAAACCATCATGATGTAACCATCCCAGTTCAAACTTAAAAGTATTATGAGAGCAT
Organism: Alopecurus myosuroides; assembly: GCA_028641055.1. Taxonomy (NCBI): domain Eukaryota; kingdom Viridiplantae; phylum Streptophyta; class Magnoliopsida; order Poales; family Poaceae; genus Alopecurus; species Alopecurus myosuroides. Next base: position 25,544 of record JAPCYS010000248.1, read on the forward strand.
GATCTGACAATGCTTCAATACATTTGAGGACCCTTACTGAGGCCATTGGGAATTTAGATTCCCAACCAAAATCCTTCAGCAAATGGTCCAATTTCTCGTATGGCGGCTCTAGAAGATTATTAGCCCAAGTAAACCGTCTTCCACGCATTGAAACCCCATTTAAGTCAAGACTGTCAATTACAACGTTGAATAATAGTGGCCAATGATAATCAAATCTGCTCTTCTGAAATGAAATCTTAGCAAATT
>JAPCYS010002533.1:0-25724 GCA_028641055.1 Alopecurus myosuroides
AGAATAGGGTGAAGCCTTAGTGGCGTTGAGTAGGCCTTTGTGGCGAGCTCACACCCCTCCAACGAGACGTACTCCCATAAAAAGGAGGAACTCGGAAATACATCGTGTCTCCGTGTGCTTCCATCGGTTACCTCGTTCCTCACTCTCTTTACTTACTTGTACTTGTTGCATTGATTGCTTGTCTTGTCATATAGGTAAATTCATCACTAGTTGCACTATCTAGAGAATTTACCTTTCTTGTCAAGCCTAAATTTGAGAAAAATTAAAATTTGCCGTAGCACCTATTCACCCCCCCTCTAGGTGCCTATACTTTACTTTCAACGATGATTACCATTAGACGCGCGGTTGCGGATTATCGATGAAGCACGTCGGTGCAGTGGAGTCCCACGATCCGATCCAGCCAATCCAATCCCGCGATCGTCGAAGTACTGAACGTACAACACCTCTGCCGGTATCCACACGTGCTATGAGGAGCTCCGACGGCAGACTGCTAGGTCCGGTGCGACGGCTGGACTGAGGGGGCTAGGATTCCCAACGCATGGGAGTGGAGTAACGTCGCAGCTGGGCAACCTGCGCCCCTCTTTATATAGAGAATGGTAGTGGCTTCACAACACTTGCGGCCCATTCCCTCTGTGAGTCCGACTCACAAACTCAGTCCATTTCCGGTTTGGGTCCAACCCGACCAATACATTTGCTCCCGCTCTTAAGTGTGCGACCATGCAGGCTCATGGCAACTTGGACACGATTGGAGTTCGACTCCTAATCGATCAATCGGTAGAGTCTCCTAGCAGAACGTGCCGACTCCCAAGTCCCATTGAGTCATGACGACATACCTTCAATGTGACTTTCATCTTAGTCCCTTTGCCTCACGATATACCTTGTCGAACTATAGGCGATTTATCGTCATCCTTAATAGCTCAACTCTCTTCTCGGTCCATGATATATGATTCATCTGACTAACTCTTAGTCAACAGACTCAGTTAACACTTAACAGAGTTGCGCATGGCCATGCTTCCGGAATCATATCACTCGAGAGGGCTCAGAGAATATCTCTCCATTCGGAGGGGCAAAATCCCATCTTGATTATCCACATCACGCAGCTTGCTTCTCATTCGACCCGAACTCTGCCTTTATAACCGCCTTGTCACGGAACAACGTTTGATAGAACCTAAGTCAGTGATCCACAACTCGGATTGTGCGAGAATCTCAGGTCTAAGGATTACATTGATTGAGACATGCAAATGACGACATACTCGTTGCATCTCAATATGGGTCAGTCCGACTTGCTAAACTCTTTAGCCAAGTCTGTGAACGTTGGAATGGCATCACCATGCCCATGATAAGTGGAACCGTGTCATCAGCCAACACTCACATGAGTCTAGGGTGTGTGTCCAGCACAACCTAAATGACCAAGGACAATCTAGTATGAACAACATGAATACATAGTTCCACAATCGAATCACATATTCAATGACATGTATCAGATGTTCAAAACAACGACTTAATAACTTTATGAATACATTGGGAATTACATCATACATGATTGCCTCTAGGGCATATTCCCAACAGGCCTTGTGCACTTGGTCAAGCTTTTGGCCCAAGTTAAAATCCGATCTTAGTTGGGCCTCTGTCCAGGCTTGTTCAACTACACTATCTACCGATTCCTCCATTAGCCAGTTTGCTTTGAATCTCTTTTGTCCCATTGATCGAATTGCTTCTGTAGTTACAAGGTAATTGAGGTCCACCGAAATCGGCCCGTGATCAGAGCGAGAGAAGTCCTCGTTGATCACTGAGGCCAGGGGGAAAAGATCATTCCATCGGTGATTGCAAACTTCCCTGTCCAGTCTTTCTCTCAACCTCCCTCTTCTCCAAGTAAATTTGTCCCCCACATATCCAAGGTCGTAGAGATTGCAATCAGATAGGACATCACGAAAGCCTTGCATACATCTTTCGACTTTGGGAACACCCCCCTCTTTTTCATCTCTGTGAAGAATCTCATTAAAATCTCCAAGCACTAGCCATGGCAGATTCACCATCCCGTTGAGGTCCCTAAGGTAGTCCCACGTTAGGTGCTTCTGATCAGAGCTAGGATATCCATAGAGGCCGGTTATACTCTTACCTTTGTTGATGTAACCTTCAAATCTTTGCGCCAAAACATCAACAGACCCCGTTGTGCCTGTCATTTCCCCAAATGAACATATGATCAAAGGAGAGTTTGCACATTAGTTTCTCCGCCCTTACTTTATCCAGATGAGTCTCTGACAGAAATAGAACATCTGGTTTGAGCCGTCCCTGGACATCCACGAATGATCTCACTGCAGGGGGCTTTTCAAACCCCGACAATTTTGTCCTATTATTTTCATTGCGCCCGGTCGAGCTCACAAGAGCTCGCCGATATTGGGTTGCTGGTTTCAGCCACAGCTAGCGTCTCACTCTTTTGTCTCTTGCTTCCCCGAGAAGAATTATTCCCCTCAGTTTCATCCTCAGTCACAATATGTTCATAATCATCACCGTTTTAGTGGGCTGGTTCCTGTGTCCCTCAAATCTTCTCCCTTTTTTCAGATCTTTTCTGGTTCTTCATAATCATCACCGTTTTTTCGGACCATGGTGGTTTGATATTCCAGTGCTAGTCTCTTCCGAGAAGCTGGGTTCTTATCAAGCTCCATGCCCCGAGTGTGTTTTAGTGGGCTGGTTCCTGTGTCCCTCAAATCTTCGTCAAAATTTCTGTCTGATTGCCAATTTCCTGCCCCCTCTCGCAATTTGATTAATTTATTTCTTCCCTTTCTACACGTAAAGGAAGAGGGCACTAGTTTCGAATAAAATAAAAACATGGTTGCTCCAACCGTTTTTGCTTTAGAAAAAGATTAACTAATCTAAATCTAAAGGAAAACAAAAAAGGAATTCCATTGAATTGTATTTTTATTGATCAATTATAATTTCCTTCTACTGTTTGTGTTGTCGTTCCTACCACCTCGGCGTCCCCTCTAGTATAGTTTTCTCCACGAAAGGGGGTCCACTCTGGTTGTGGGGCTAGAAGCCAATCACCCCATTGCAAGTCCTTTTCATTATGTTTGCCATTGCCATGCTCGAGGTGAACATGACCCAGAAGTAACAGAACTTCGGTATTTCTCATAGTAAACCTGAAAGAAGGATTTCTTCTAGTCCTTTGTAATGGATACAAACATGGATAGGGGTTTGTTTACATCAAGGTTTACTCTGATCCGAACTTGGTTGCCATCTCCACGTGGTGTGAGGTTTACCCTTGTCACCTTGCCAATCCTCTTATGCAGGGACTCAAGAACCTCCCCGTTCCTATATGCCGTTGGCAGCCCCTTGAGCTAGATCTACACGAGGATGTTAAGATTGATCTCCTCAGGTTTTGTGAATCCATCATACTTCTCAATCAGAACACCATTGTCGCGAAAGATCCATGGACCTTGCTCCATAATTCTATTCCAATCCCCCAAACACTTGATCCTTATGGTGAATAGATTCTTCCTCCCCGGGCTAGGCTCCACGCCATCTATGAGTAGAACAATTCTTTTGAAAAAAGCTTTGACATGTGCACTCTACAGATCGCCATGAATTCCGTCTCTAGTTGCACGTGAGGGAATTCTTCGTCAAAATTCAGGTCATCTTCTTCTTCCCGCAGATCGAGTCTCTGGAGTATATCATTAATGGGAATCGATTTTCCTCGTTCTCCAGCCGAGGTTCTGCTTTGCGCCAAAGAACCTGATGCCTCACTTGCCATCGAACCCTACCAATCTTAAACCTAGATCGGTAGTTCCAGGGCCAGAACACCCGTTATAAGGAGAAAAACAAGAGGAGTCCCTCTCCGGGACGGACACGAGCTTCCTACCACACACTGACGGGAGGATCAGCCGAAACTCACGTCGGAATCGGAGTATTCCGTCGGAGGAAATTAAAACCCTAGGCGCCGCCAAGGGGAGTCTTAAACGCCGGGGAATCGGATTCCCCATTTGCACCTTATTTGACTATATATCAATTTCACATCTCAATGTTGCAGCAACACCGTTAGATGGAAATATGGAAGGTGGATTAAGCTCAAGAACATTATAAACACACCACTGCGTTTATGGATCCAGAGGACTTATGCATTGGCCCAATCTACTCGTGAAAGAAAGCGTGATCCAGCACGTTCCAACTCTGAATTTGGTCCCATCTTTAGAGGAAGATAAAAGAAAAACACCACATTGAGAGCACCTCCAACAGGTGCTTAGCGTGCCCGTGAGCGAAAAAACCGTCGTTTTAGAGTGTCTGAGACCGTTTTAGTCGCTCCAACAGCCGCTGCATAACCGCGAACGTGGAATTTTTTCCACTGCACGGAGAAAAGCTCTAACTCGTCCACTCCCCCGCGCTCGAAAATACGTGCGCGAAGCCCCCAAATTGCCGCTTTGAACTTTCCGCGTGCGTCCACTGCAGCTCCCACCCCATTTCCTCTCCTCCTTCGGCTCCAAATCTTTCTCGCCGGCGTCCTAGTGTTCAGTGAGGAATGCTTGAGATCCTCTAATGCTCAATACACGGCTAAACTTTTGGAGTTCAACAAGGCTCGGAGATTTTTGAGGTATGCTCAATTGATTGCATGCATTGAAGTTATAAGAATTGTCATGTGGCATGGCATGGAAAATTTAAGGGACATAAAAAGAATAGCACTATGATCCTTAAATCCGGATCCTTGAAGTCGTGGCAGATTATGAGACATGAATTTGGCATGCTTTCTTTGGAATGCATGGTTCTTGCAATGACATCGATGTTCTTCAGCGGTCACCGCTCATGATACGGATTACAATGGGTGAAAGTCCACCGGTGGAGTTTGTAGCAAATGGCCACGCATACAACTACAATATGTTGCGGACGACATCTATCAATGGTGACAAACATTTGCGAAGCCGGCGCGCAAACCACAAGGTAAGAAAAGATGTGGAGAGAGCATTTAGAATTTTGCAAACCCAATTTGCTATTGTGAGAGTGCCGATTAGATTTTGTGATCAAGAAATCTTTTGGTACATTATGAACGCTTGTGTGATCATGCACAACATGATGCATAACATGATCATTGAGAATGAGCGTAAGAAAATTTAGACTGCTCGTAGTACGAGTTGATAGGCCACCCTGTGCGAATGCGGAGGAGAGAAGAGGATAGCCCACTTTCTTGATCGTACCATTCCATTCGTCAAAACAAATATGCACGACGAGATCCAAAAATATCTCATAGAGGAGTGCTGGCATGAAATGGACAACAAAAGCATTAGTTTACTAGATGGTACCCCGCGCATTGCAGCGGCGCAATATCGGTGGTAAATAGAGCCACATATTCATCAATGAATGCAATGTGGAAACTGTATGCATAAAAAGCACGGAAACACGCCATCTTATATCTTATATCTTATATATATATACGTACAAAATCCTACGAGACACCACGTTAATTCTAGAGATGCTTAAAAATTAACCGTGAGATTTTAACTATACGGTTCAGATTTATTAATCAGATGGAAGGGTCCTGTTTATACACAATTCAATTCCCAGCGTGTGCATCCGGATGGAAGAGTCCGATTGTGCACGATTTGAAGTCCCAACGTTTGCATCATGTGTTGCTACTATTTCTTCAATAGGTCACCTCCAAGGGAAAAAGAAAATGTAGCATGAATAATAGGATGGAAGAGTCCTCCGTATACACTATTGGATTCCCAGCGTGTCCATAGTGTCTCTTTTTTAAATTGTAGTGTCTCCCTACTACTGCCCCAATACGTTACCTCTACAAATATATAAATTCAATTGTACATATGTTGTTGGTGTGGCCCGAATAAACTAAAATAGAGAACAAGCTAAAAAGAAAAAAAATAGATAGAGGACAAGCATTAATCTCACGTTATTTTGATTTTTGTTCTGAAATAATATTCGTTTAAATTGATGTTGATTGGACATTATTGATACACGTGTACGGCCAGCCTAAAACATACATAATTATTTACAGGACCCAACTTCATGCAGGAGTGTCGTCTAAAAATTATAATTAATTTTACGGATAATCTAGACGGTCGACTATGAATATATTTAGTGAATGATGCCGACATCTGTCATGGAGTTATAAGGCAACATGCACAAAAAATTGAGGGTTTCTCTAAGGAAAGACGACGGACCGCGGCTACGAGGACGAGATACAAACACATTGGGTTCGAGGATTCGAATAATTAGTGAATCATGTCGGGTTGGTCGTGGAGTTCTAAGACACAAAAACAACTGGGATTTTCTCTCACAAAGATGACCGGCTACGTCTGTCAAGACGAGATACAAACACAAGGATGCTCACGAACTAATGTTAGCATGTGATGCATAATCTCACATTCTTTGCATTTATCGGAGTAGAATCATATTCGTTTAAACTGTGGTCTATTGACATTACCGCTACACGCGTACGGTCGACCGGTGACTTTTGTAATTATTTCTAGGAACCAACATGACGCCGGAGTGTCGTATTGAAAGTATAATTAATTTCATGGATAATCTGGACATATACATGGTGTTCGATGACTTTGATGAATACAATCAGTGACCGGTGCCGGCATCGGTCCAGGAATTCTAAGACACACAAACAATTGAGATTTTGTCCCAAAAAGATGACCGGCCGCTGCTGCCTGGACGAAGATGACCGGTTGTGGAGTTCTAGGTACTACTATCGCTCAAATTAGAAAGATCAATTCACGTCTCAGGTTGAGTTATTCTTAAAATTTAATTTCCTTGAGGTATTCGGAAATCTGAGAAGAACAAACTACCTAGCAATTTTTACCTGTATTTCTTCTATTTGTGAAAAACTCATAAAGCTATTTTTTACCAAATTAATTTTAAAGTTATTTTGTTTCTTCTAATAGTTAGCCCATGCAGTTGCACGGGTTGATGACTAGTATATACAAATCAGAAGTAGTCATACTCAACGGGTAAAGTTGTGTTAAGTATTCATCAGTTCATCTAAGTATAATTAACATGACTAAGAAAAAAAACTAACAATTGTCGAGAAATGTTAGGCTAATCACTGTTGTAAATAATCCAATTTTTTTTATTAGTCAATAGGAAGCTAGATGCAATTCATGAATAAGATAATGTTGAAACATGATTAATCGTTAAATAATCAGCATATCTATGGTATATAAATACCTGGTCCCTAGTAACAGCACAATGCATGGCTAAAGGTAGAATGCAAAATATTTATCATAGTTGAAATGGATAGGTATGCAGTATGTTGACACACTGGCAACGTGGTTGAAGAACATTCAGAGCATATTGCAATATGAGATCGTCGAAGGGAGAAATACATTGTTTAGTTGAGAACGTAACAAAAAGGATGTCACGACAGAAGATATTATAAAACAGCGATCAGGTAGATTGATTTGTCTACTCGGATGAGTTCCGAGGGCTCTAGTTACGTATATTTATATACGGCACAATGCCGGTACAAGAGGGAGGTGGACACCGAGTCGATACAGAAGGTCCAAACCGAGTCTAATACATGGACCGAGTCTAATACATGTACGGTTCCTATTCTATCTCTAACACCCTCCGTTAATCACAACTTGGACAAGTTGAGATTATGTTTAAATTTCTCGAAATTCCGAGCAGGAAGTGGTTTGTGAAACATCAGCCACTTGATCTTTTGAAGGAATAAAACGAATTTCCAGCTGCTTTTTAAGAACTCTCTCTCTGACAATGAAAATCTATCAATGTGTTTGGCTCTCGCATGGAAAACTGGATTTGCTGACAAATATGTGGCTCCCATATTGTCACACCATAGACATGGTGGTTGAGACAATTTAACTCCAAGTTCTTCAAGTAATGACTGTACCCAAATTATTTCAGCGGTGGCATTTGCCACAGACTTGTACTCTGCTTCAGTGCTTGATCTGGAAACTGTGGCTTGCTTCTTAGCACTCCAAGAAATGAGATTTGGCCCAAAGAACACAGCAAAACCTCCAGTTGATCGACGATCATCTACACATCCCGCCCAATCAGTATCTGAAAAGGCACTGACAAGTCTAGAGTTGGACTTCATAAATGTTAATCCAACATTTATTGTATGTTTTATATATCTCATGATACGTTTAGCAGCAGTCCAATGCACCGTAGTGGGAGCATGTAAATATTGGCATACTTTTATTCACTGCATAGGAAATATCAGGCCTTGTGAGCGTGAGATACTGTAATGCACCAACCATACTCCTGTATTTAGTGCTATCATCGGGACCCAACATATCTCCCTCGTGTGCCGTGATCTTTTCTGAAGATGACAAAGGAGTGGGCACACTTTTGCAGTTTTCCATACCAACTCGCGCAAGAACATCTTGAGCATATTTTGTTTGATTCAATATTAATCCATCATTAACCTTCTTAACTTCGATTCCGAGAAAGAAGTGGAGATCACCAAGATCCTTCAACGCAAATTCCTTGCTCAAATCTTCCAATAAAGCATCTGTTGCTGCTTTTGATGAGCTAGCAACTATGATATCATCCACATAGATGAGCATAAATATTGTCACATGGGACTTGTGGTATATGAACAATGACGTATCTGATTTGGAAGCAACAAAACCAAGATCAAATAATTTGGAGCTCAATCGAGAATACCATGCTCGGGGTGCTTGTTTTAGTCCATACAGTGCCTTGTCAAGTTTGCAAACATAGTTCGGCCTTGCCTTGTCTTCAAATCCTGGTGGTTGTTTCATATAGACCTCCTCTTCCAGAACACCATGAAGAAACGCATTCTTTACGTCCAACTGTCGCAAACTCCATCCTCTGGAAACAGAAATTGACAAAACCAGCCGAACCGTAGCAATCTTAACAACTGGACTAAATGTATCCTCATAATCAATACCATAGCGTTGCTTGAACCCTTTGGCTACTAGTCTAGCCTTGTATCTATCAATTGAACCATCCGCCTTCCGTTTAATTTTATAAATCCATCGACAATCAATAATATTTGTCCCGCGGCGTTGTGGAACCAATCTCCACGTCTTGTTTTTCATGAGAGCATCATACTCCTCATTCATAGCTCCTCTCCATTGGGGATTTCCCAAAGCATTTTGCAAATTAGCTGGTTCATCTGCAGAACATGACAAACACCAGCGAATCGTACCATCTGTATATTTTTTCGGCTGATGTATACCTTTGGAGGCACGAGTGCCATGCTGAGCAGTTGTAGCCACGACCTGGCGTGCAGAGGTTGTAGACGCAGAAGGTCCCCCCCCCCGTCGCTGTCAGTTTCTGCAGTCCGGCTGCTGCTGTCGGATGACCCAGTCTGGTCAGCAGGCACAGGGGATCCTGTGGCCGACGGTGTGGGAGATTCTGTGGTTGTGGTGTGCTCTACGCTGGAGGAGGTCGCAGAGGATCCTTGCACAGGGGATGCATCGGGAGACCGTGCATGCATGGGTCCAGGCGCGGCAGATCGCGCATGCGCGGTGCGCATTAGATGGCCACTATCTGTGGCTGCACGATCCGAGACGGAGCTTGCTGATCCTGGAGATGATTCGTCCAGATAATCCATCTGTTGTCCTGTTCCTGTGTCCACTTCTTCAGATATTTCATGTGTGAGTTGATCACTATTTTGTGTGCTGTTTCGACTCAAATTTCCGTCATTTTGTCCTGTTGTTCTTTGAGGGACCTGTACAATATAACGAGTAGGTCTGGCAACACGATTAGTAGTAGGATCATTAGCCACATGTAGATCATCAATATGTAAGTCCCCATATTCAGAATTTTGAAGAGATTGATCCAGCAATAAAATTTCTTTTCGAAGCAAAGCACCAGCATTAGGATGAAGTGATTTGAAGGGAAAAACAGCCTCGTCAAACACGACATCACGAGATATATACACACGCCCTGTGGAAACTTCAAGACACTTAACTCCCTTGTGTCGAGGGCTATACCCAAGAAAAACACATTGTGTAGAGCGAAAGGCTAGTTTTCGTTTGTTGTAAGGGCGAAGATTAGGCCAACAAGCACATCCGAAAACACGAAGAGAGGAATAATTTGGCTGAGTTCCTAGTAGACGGTGGACAGGAGTGTCGTTATTAATAACTTTGCTAGGAAGCATGTTAATCAGATATGTAGCGGTGAGAAAAGCTTCATCCCAGAATTTAAGAGGCATATGGGCATGAGCAAGAAGAGCTAATCCAACCTCAACGATATGACGATGCTTTCTTTCTGCAGAGCCATTTTGCTGGTGTGCATGTGGACATGAAACATGATGTGATATGCCTTGTTTCTGAAATAGAGTGTTTAGTTTAATATTTCCTCCCAATCAGATTGAACCGTAAGAATTTTTCTATCAAACTTACGTTCAACAAGAGTTTGAAAATTCACAAAGGCATCATAGACATCAGATTTTTTCTTAAGCAAGTATATCCACGTAAATTTACTATAGTCATCAATAAAGCTTACATAATAATCATGACGTCCAACAGAAGTGGGAGCGGGACCCCAAACATCAGAAAAGACTAATTGAAGTGGATTTGTGGACACACTTGTGGAGATGGGGTAAGGAAGCTGGTGACTCTTAGCCCGCTGACATGAATCACATACTGACACTGTGCTCGAATCTCTAACAAAGGGGAGTTTGTTTTTGCTAAGAATCTGACTAACAATAGCTAAAGACGGATGACCGAGACGACTATGCCACTTTGCATGGGATGGGCGGCAACAAACAAGACATTGAAGAGAAATGAGAGAGAGGAGAGGGTAGAGTCCGCCAATACATCTCCCTCTATGAATTATTTTCCGCGTGACCTGATCCTTGACCAAAAAGAAGGAAGGATGAAATTCTATGAAGACATTATTGTCATATGTGAACCGATGAACGGAGAGCAAATTTTTAGAAGCGTGAGGAACATGAAGAATATTGCGAAGATGAAAATTCTGAACAGGGTGACGAACTATTGAATGACCAACATGGGAAATATCCATACCTTGCCCGTTTGCTGTGTTGACCTTGTCGTAGCCCCGATATGTATCACGAACCGTCAGGTTATTAAGCTCTCCGGTGATATGATGCGTGGCACCGGTATCGGAGTACCAATTTGTGTCCACGCCATAGGAAGCAGTATGCGCCTCCTTGTCATCATGCGAGTCATCATCACGATCCTCGTAGCGCCACCAACAATCTTTAGCGGGATGTCCTTCTCTATTACATATTTGGCAAGTGACGTCGACCCATGGCGTAGTGCGGCGGCGTCCACGTCCACGTCCACGCCCTCCTCCTGGAGGCGCACGTCCACCACCTCGGCCTTGGCGAGGATAGTCATCACGGCGGACATCGCTTCGGTCGTCACGCCGATCGCCGCGATCACCACGGTCACCACGTCCTCTGTTGTTGTTATTGTTGTAGCGAGGGCGGGCACCCCGTTGACGTGAGGCGACATTGGCAGAGGTCTCATAGTCGCCCCTTGAGGATCCATGTAGTAGTTCTTGGCGCTGATCGTAGGCGTGCAGCTGCGCGTAGAGAGAACTCAACGAGATTGGAGTGGTGGCCACTCCGAGAGCAGCAACTAGAGCATCATAGCTGCTGCCAAGACCAGCCAGGATGAAGGAAACATGTTCCCCGTTGGAGATCGGACAGCCGGCAGCAGCGAGTTCGTCAACAATGCCTTGCATCTTTGTTAGAAATTCTGATGTGGAGGTATGATTTTTCTTCGTGTTCGCCAGGGCAATCCGAAGGTTCGTGACCTTGGCTTGGCTTTGAGAGGCGAACATCTCCTCGATCGCTTTCCAGACTCCGGCGGCGTTTTCAATCCGATGAACATGAGGAAGCACCTCGGGGGAGAGCGATTGGAGGAGATATCCAAGGACAATCTGGTCCCGTGATATCCATGCGTCATATGCGGGATTTGGGACTGTTTTCGCCGTCTTGTCAGCGGCTTTGTCGGCTGGATCGACCAGCGTTTCGTCCGGAGCGGCGTCGGTGCCATCAAGTAGCCCGACGAGGCGAGCTCCACGGATCGGGGGCAGCACTTGGGCTCGCCACATGGAGTAGTTCTTGCGCGTCAGCTTGTCTGACGGCGGCGCGCCGAGGTTGATCACCAGGCTGTTGGAGGACGAAGCCATGACGCTCGGGTGGTCAGGAACTCGCGGCGATGAAAGAAATTGATGGAGTCGTGCGATCAGTTTCGGCGGAAGAGCCGGCCTGATACCATATAAAACAGCGATCAGGTAGATTGATTTGTCTACTCGGATGAGTTCCGAGGGCTCTAGTTACGTATATTTATATACGGCACAATGCCGGTACAAGAGGGAGGTGGACACCGAGTCGATACAGAAGGTCCAAACCGAGTCTAATACATGGACCGAGTCTAATACATGTACGGTTCCTATTCTATCTCTAACAGATATAACGTAGACGTCACGGTCTAGCCCCCGCTTGAAGAAAATGTTCCGTCACTAGTACTCTTCCCGCCACACAAATCTGAACTTCTGAGTACTTATTTGTCGATGATATTATGCAAAATAATAGCATGGTCTGCTTCTGATTAGTTAATACCTCTGTGTGTCCTTATGCATAGAGCTGCTGACATCCCCTCCTCCTTGAGTCCGCCTCCCACGGAGCCTCCTCCTAGCTCGGCGCGATACGAAGACCACCATCCGGGGCCACCGCCCCGGCATCCGGGCGCCACGTCCGGGCACCCTCCACGGCGTCTCCGATGAACACGACAGAGAGCTCGCGATGTTCATCGTCAAGGCCGGCCGAACTTGGCAGCCAAGACCAGCATCCTGCGCACCGCCGCGCCTAGGCTCCCCGTCGCCGCGACGAGAGCCGCCGTCCAGATCATCACCGCTGCTCGCGAGATTGCCGCCGAAGCGACTAGAGCGAACCCGAGCAGCCACCACCATGCGTCGGACCGAAAACCACCACCGCCACAGCCCTCCACCTCACGCACCAACTGCAGCCAGCCGAAGACCAAACCGAAGCTTCCCTCAGAGCGGACACGACACACCCGCGAAGAGGGGCCGAACGCGCCATATCCGGAAACTGCTGCAGCAGTTCAAGCTTGTCTTCCCATGTGACGTCCATGGTGCTGTCGGGAGGCCACATCACTTGCACTTGTTCGCGACGCCCAGTGGGGGATTGGCGCCACCGGTGCCCGACGATCTTGACAGGAGTAGGCAGATCGTACGCGATGACATGAAGAGAAGTGGAAAGGGGTATACCTGACTTCAGAACTTTGCGAAGCTGGGACACATGGAAAATGGGGTGAATCTTAGACGCTGCTGGTAATCTGACTTCATATGCGACGGGATTGATGCACTTGACAATTGGGTATGGACCGTAGTAAAGAAATGTCAATTTGTGGTTGGCTCTCTGAACCACAGAGGACTGAATGCGTGGTTGAAGTTTGATGAACACTTCTTCTCCCAATTGAAACGTGCGCTCCGTGCATTTCTCGTCGGCTTGGTTCTTCATGTACTGGCGTGCATGATGCAGGTTTTGATGGAGTAACAGTTGCATCTTCTTCCGTTCCTTCAGCCATTCGTCCAGCGATGGAGCAGTACAGGTGAAAGAAGCGTCAATTCCCCAGTGTCTTGGCTCGTGCCCGTAAAGAGCGACGAACAGAGACATCTTGATAGCTGAGTGATAGCTAGTGTTGTACCAGAACTCCTCGTTTTGTGTTGCTGAGACATGCGCCTAAGGAGAAATTGCGACCGAAGTGAGCCGAGGATCCTGTGAAGGCATTGAAGGACAGATTTTTGAGCGCAAGCTTGCAGTTACTAAGCTCTTTTGGTACTTCATGTACCGGCGTGCATGATGCAGGTTTTGCTGGAGTAATTGTTGCATCTTCTTCCGTTCCTTCAGCCATTCGTCCAGCGATGGAGCAGTACAGGTGAAAGAAGCGTCAATTCCCGAGTGTCTTGGCTCGTGCCCGTAAAGAGCGACGAACAGAGACATCTTGATAGCTGAGTGATAGCTAGTGCTGTACCAGAACTCCTCGTTTTGTGTTGCTGAGGCATGCGCCTAAGGAGAAATTGCGACCGAAGTGAGCCGAGGAGCCTGTGAAGGCATTGAAGGACAGATTTTTGAGTGCAAGTTTCTTGCAGTTACTAATTTCTTTTGGTATGATCCCACTGAGCCCAGCATCTTTGCAAATAGCCGAGTTAGATTGCCCAACTCACCGACAGATAAGAAGCACGATAGTCGAAGATGTACCTTGTGGGGTGGTGTATGAGTAGACCAGACCAATGATGAAAAGCATAGATACAAGCATGGCCTCCCTGTCTCAAAAGCAGACCGCCAAGGGTGCTCGCATGAAGCATTTCTCAATCATCTAGCGAGAAAGTCGAAGGCCTGAATACCAAGAGCAATCAAACACAGTGATCGGTCCCGGTCTATGGGTAGAAAAGCCTGCCCGCCAGCGCCAGGTACTGACTCCATATTTTCGGTCACGCGTGTGTGAAGCAATGAAGATAGATTTCCAGACATTGGTTCACCATTTCTGATTGTCCGTCTGTCTACGGATGATATGCGGATCTCATATTCAGTTCACTACCCAGCTGTGTAAACAACTCTTTCCAAAAGCGACCTGTGAAGATAGGATCCCTGTCAGAGATCATGGTCTTGGGCAGACTATGTTTGAAAACATTGTCCAGAAACATCGAAGCTACCTTTGATGGAGTGAAGGGATGTTGCAGGGGGATGAAGTGATCATATTTGGTGAATTTATCCACAACCACCATGATGCAATTGGCGTTGCCTGAGAGTGGCAACCCTTCCACGAAGTCCATGGTGATCACTTCCCAGGCACCATCTGGTGTTCGCAGAGGTTGAAGTAAACTAGGATATTTGAATCGTTCAGCCTTGGCTTGTTGACAAATCATACAAGTTTGCACGAATTGCTTGGTTTGTTGTTTCATCTTAGGCCAAGCAAATAGACGCCGGTGAAAGCTCATGTCTCCTCTGATGATTTTGGTGATGATAACAACGCGGGTATGATTACTAACCATATGGATTAAGTGTCTACAGATGGCCCCATATATATTTCACGATGATATTCTTAAGAAGTTACACAAAGGATTTCTGAAAAAGAAAAAAAACTGCAACCGGATTATTCAGGCCACTTGCCCCGGAATATCCGGTGGATATAGGCCGGAATATCCGGCCTCAGCACCGGAATATTCCGGCCCTCTCAAACTTCAGGAGATGGATCCCTGGCCTCCAGCTGCCCGCTCGCAGAAGCTGGGGCGGAAATTTGCCCAGAAATTTCTGGCCCCTTGGTCCTTAGCATATTTTCGGAGGTGTCGCTGGTACCCGCCCGCAGAAGACGGGCGGAAATTTGCCCGTAATATTCCGGGGAAAATATCCGGCCCCCTGGTCCTTAGCAAAAATCAGATGTGCGCTGCTGCCCGCTTCAGAGATGGGAGCGGATTATTAGACGGAATATTCAAAAATCCGCCCCCCTGGATATTTCAAATATCCGTCTTGGCTGCCCCGGAATATTCCGGTACTAACACCGGAATATTCTGGCCCTGGAGAGCTGCAACGGTCAGATCTTGGAGGAGGCTATAAATAGCTGTTTTCTTCTTCTAGACAGCTAGTTCATCCATTCCTCTCTCTCCTCCATTGTTCAAGAGCTCAAAACGCCCCGATCTCCCTCCTCCTCCAACCGAACTCGATGCCCTTCATGGATCTCATGGAGGAGGCCTAGATCTACCTTTCTACCAAACCAAAAATTGATTTCCCATACCATACCCCTTGGGATCTTGTAATCTCTTGGTTGCTTTGTCATCCTAGAGAAACCCTAGTGCTTGTAGATTCCACCTTGTAGCAAGAAGCTTCAGATTGTTGAGAGCCTCCATCTCACTTGTGGAGTAGCCTCAACCCCCTTGTAAAGGTTTGGTCAACGCCTTCAAGTCGACCTCATAGTGGAAACATGCACAACCGTGCTATTGAGTAGTGTTGGAACGCGTAGAGATAAACAAAACTTTTTCCTACGCGGTACTTCCAAGATCTAGCCGAGGTAGAAGGCCACGATTATTACCACTAGACACGCGGTTGCGGATTATCGATGAAGCACAGCGATGCGGTGAAGTCCCACGATCCGATCCAGGCGATCCAATCCCGCGATCGTCGAAGTGCTGAACATACAACACCTCTGCCGGCATCCACACGTACGAGGAGGAGCTCCGACGGTGGACTGCTAGGTCCGGTGCGACGGCTGGACTGAGTGGGGCTAGGGTTCCCAACGCATGGGAGTGGGCTAACGTGCCCACTGGGCAACCTGCGCCCCTCTTTATATCGCGAATGGTAGTGGGCTTCACAACACTTGTGGCCCATTCCTCTGTGAGTCCGACTCACAAACTCAGTCCATTTCCGGTTCGAGTCCAACCCGACCAAAACATTTACTCCCGCTCTTAAGTGTGCGAGCCTGCAGGCTCATGGCGACTTGGACACGATTGGAGCCCGACCCCCAATCGATCAATCGGTAGCGGCTCCTAGCAGAACGTGCCGACTCCCAAGTCCCATTGAGTCATGACGACATACCTTCCAATGTGACTTTCATCTTAGTCCCTTTTGCCTCATGATATACCTTGTCGAACTATAGGCGATTTATCGTCATCCCTTAATAGCTCAACTCTCTTCTTGGTCCGTGATATATGATTCATCAGACCAACTCTTAGTCAACAGACTCAGTTAACACTTAACCGAGTTGTGCATGGCCATGCTTCTGGAATCATATCACTCGAGAGGACCCATAGAATATCTCTCCATTCGGAGGGGCAAAATCCCATCTTGATTATCCACATCACGCAGCTTGCTTCTCATTCGACCCGAACTCTGCCTTTATAACTGCCTTGTCACAGAACAACGTTTGACAGAACCTAAGTCGGTGATCCACAACTCGGATTGTGCGACAACCTCAGGTCTAAGGATTACATTGATTGAGACATGCAAATGACGACTTACTCGTTGCATCTCAGTATGGGTCAGTCCGACTTGCTAAACTCTTTAGCCAAGTCCATGAACGTTGGAATGGCATCGCCATGCCCATGACAAGTGGAACCTAGTCATCAACCAACACTCACATTAGTAGGGTGTGTGTCCAGCACAACCTTAATGACCATGGACAATTTAGCATGAACAACATGAATACATAGTTCCACAATCGAATCACATATTCAATGACATGTATCAGATGTTCAAAACAAGGAAGACTTAATAACTTTATGAATACATTGGGAATTACATCATATATTATTGCCTCTAGGGCATATTCCCAACAGTCTCCCACTTGCACTAGAGTCAATCATCTTGGCATCATATGCCTAGGCATCGAATGCCCATACCTCTCATGTGCGCCTCATGCTTAGGCTGTGGTAGCGCCTTTGTCAACAGATCTGCAATGTTTGCATCCGTGTGTACTTTGCATAACTTGATATCACCTTATTTGACAAACTGGCGAATGAGGTGGTAACGCATGAGTATATGTTTGTTCTTCTGGTGTTGTCTAGGTTCCTTGGCTTGTGCGATAGCACCATTGTTGTCACAATATACGTCCAATGGATTGGACGCGCCCTGAACCACACCAAGATCTATCAGGAGGTTCCTGATCCAAACAGCTTCCTTTGCAGCCTCCGAGGCAGCAATATACTCAGCCTCTAGTGTAGATGCAGACACTGTATCTTGCTTGGAACTCTTCCAGCTCACAGCTCCTCCGTTCATTACGAACACGTATCCAGATTGCGAACGAGAATCATCTGAGTCGGTGAGATAACTCGCATCCGTGTAACCCTTTACACCAAATTCCTCATCACCTCCATAAACTAGGAACATTTCCTTAGTCCTTCTCAAGTACTTAAGGATGTTTTTAACCGCTGCCCAGTGGGCTTCGCCAGGTGCAGCCTGGTATCTGCTCGTTACACTTAGAGCATAGGAAACATCTGGCCTAGTACAAATCATGGCATACATGATGGATCCGATTTCCGAAGAATACGGGATCACACTCATTCGACTTCGCTCATCAGTCGTCGAAGGACACTGAGTCTTGCTAAGTTTTATACCATGGGACATCGGTAAGAATCCTTTCTTAGATTCTTTCATTTTGAATTTCTTCAGAACTTTGTCCAGATATGTACTCTGACTCAATCCAATGAGCCGCCTTGATCTATCTCTATAGATCCTTATTCCTAATATGTATGTTGCCTCACCCAAATCCTTCATTGAGAAACTCTTTTCCAATGATTCTTTGGTTTCTTGCAACATCATGACATCATTTCCCATCAGTAATATGTCGTCCACATATAAGATTAGAAAATTTACTTTGCTCCCACTAAATTTCTTGTATAAACAAGAATCATGATCGCTCTTGATGAAGCCAAACGATTTGACTACCTCATCAAAACGAATGTTCCAACTCCGAGATGCTTGCTTGAACCCATAAATGGATTTCTGAAGTTTGCATACCTTGTCAGCGTTAGCTG
This sequence comes from Alopecurus myosuroides, assembly GCA_028641055.1. NCBI lineage: Eukaryota > Viridiplantae > Streptophyta > Magnoliopsida > Poales > Poaceae > Alopecurus > Alopecurus myosuroides. The sequence goes on from JAPCYS010002533.1 coordinate 18,475, forward strand.
GATCGACAAAACCTTCGGGCTGTATCATATACACGTCCTCAGTTAAATTTCCATTAAGGAAAGCCGTCTTGACATCCATCTGCCATATCTCATAGTCGAAATAGGCTACTATGGCTAACATGATCCGAACTGACTTAAGCATTGCTACAGGCGAGAAGGTCTCGTCGTAGTCAACTCCTTGAACCTGTCGGAACCCCTTCGCGACAAGTCGTGCTTTATAGACGGAAATATTTCCATCCATATCAGTTTTCTTCTTAAAGACCCATTTGCACTCGACAGGTCTTGCACCGTCAGGCAGATCAACCAAATTCCAAACTTGGTTTTCATCCATGGACTTTAACTCGGATCTCATGGCTCCAAGCCATGATTCGGAATTAGATCCCACCATCGCTTCCGAATAAATTGCCGGCTCATTACTGTCTAACAGTAAAACATCACGAGCATTTTTTAATCTGGCAGATCTCTGTGGTTCAGGTGCTGTTACCGGCGTAGGTACCACAACTGGCTCAGCCCCCAAGGCTTTTGCCAACTCGCCCCTAGACGGTTCCTCTCGAATTTCTTCAAGTTGCAATGTGCTCCCACTGACTCCCCGATTGAGAGACTCTTTCTCAAGGAAGACACCATTCCGAGCGACAAACACTTTGCCCTCTTCCCGGTTGTAGAAGTAGCACCCCAAGGTTTCCCTCGGATAACCCACGAAAATACACTTATCCGACTTGGGCGTGAGTTTGTCTGACTGAAGTCGCTTGACAAATGTTTCAGAACCCCAAATCTTAAGAAAAGACAAACTTGGCCTTTTGCCAGTCCACTCATGCGGTGTCTTCTCTACTGACTTTGATGGTACTCTGTTTAGTGTGAATGCTGCAGTTTCTAGACAATAACCCCAAAATGATAAAGGTAGACCTTTCCGACTCATCATTGATCGTACCATGTCCAACAAGGTCCGATTTCTCCGTTCCGATACACCATTTCTCTGCGGTGTACCCGGCGGAGTGAGTTGAGGAACTATTCCACAACTCTTTAGATGGTCATCAAACTCATGGCTGAAGTACTCGCCTCCACGGTCCGACCGTAGAAACTTTATTTTCTTGCCGAGTTGATTTTGTACTTCACTCTGGAATTCCTTGAATTTCTCAAAGGCTTCCGACTTGTGTTTCATTAAATAGATATATCCATACCTACTTAAATCTTTAGTAAAGTAATGAGTACTCATAACCACCTCTGGCTGTCGTGCTCATTGGACCACATACATCACTATGTATTAGTTCCAACAAGTCGGACGCCCTTTCACAACTCATTGCAAAAGGTGTCTTGGTCATTTTGCCTAGTAGGCATGATTCACATGTCTCGAACGACTCTAAGTCGAACGAAGTTAGAAGTCCATCATCATGGAGCTTCTTGATGCGCTTCTAACTTATATGACCAAGCCGACAATGCCAAAAGTAAGCCATATTCAGATCATTTGGTTTCAACGTTTTAACATTTATGTTATAGAATGATTCAATATCAAGATTCAAAATAAATAACCCATTCTGAACGGGTGCAAAGCCATGAAACATATCTTTCAAATATAAAGAACAACCATTATTCTTAATATTCGACTCATAACCTTGTCTCATCAAACATGAGGCGGAAATAATGTTTCGACTAAGCACTGGAACATAATAACAATTATTCAGTTCCATTAAAAATCCTGAAGGTAAATGAAGTTGCATCGTGCCGACTTCCAATGCAGCGAATCTCGCCTTGTTGCCGACTCGAATATCAACCTCTCTTCTTGCCACGCTCCTAGTTCTTACCAGTCCCTGCAACGAGTTGTAGATGTGAATAACTGATCCAGTATCATATACCCAAGAACTGTTAGGTGCATCAGCAAGATAAATGTCTGTAACATTGCACACAAGTGTACCTGAGTTGGAAGTCATACCTCCACTCTTGGCTTTGTCAGCCAAATACTTGGTGCAGTTCCTCTTCTAGTGGCCATCCTGCTTGCAATAGAAGCAGTTGGCTCCGACTGTAGAAGATGGCTTAGTCTTTGAGGAAGCACTCTGGACAGGGCCATGGGCGCTACCTCCTGACTTATCCTTCTTCTTCTTAGTCCAAGAACTCTTCTTGAACTTAGCCTTATTCTGCACCATCAACACTTGACTGACGCCTTTCTTGAGATCAGCCTCTGCCGTTTTGAGCATCCCATGTAATTCAGTGATCTTCTTATCCATACCATGCATATGGTAGTTCGAGATGAACGGACCATACGCACTAGGAAGAGAGTTCAAAATTATATCAGTAGCGAACTCTTCGTTAATTGGGAAGCCCAACCGATCCAGAGACTGTATGTAACCAACCATCTTGATTACATGCGGACTTAGTGGATCGCCGTCTTTGAGCTTACAGCCCAGCAAAGCTTGAGAGACTTGATACCTCCCGGTCTTTGCCTGAGCCTGGAACATACTTTTGAGGCTTTCGATCATATCGTAGGCCTCAACATTCTCGAAGTGTTGCTGCAAGTCCGGTTCCATGTGTGCAAGGATAAGACAGCTAATTTCCGTAGACTCATCTCTAGTCTTACAGTAGGCATTCATGACAGCAACAGTCGCATCATCATCATGCTCTTCTGGAAGTGTAGTTTATAGAACATGTTCTTTCTTGTCAAGCTTGAGGACTATCCTCAGATTACGATACCAGTTGGTGAAATTAGTTCATTAAGCTTATCTTTCTCTAGGATTGACCTCAACGCAAAAGTGGATAACTGAGGAAGGTTGCTAGGTGCCATTGATCTACAACAGAAAATATGCAGAACACTTAAGACATGTATTCATGAAAGAGCAGGCATATTCAACGCTTTAATACTTATGCTCCCACTAGAACCAACATCCCTCCGTTGGTTGCTAAGTGATTCAAGATCCTAAATAAGCAAGACGACTAGTGTGCTTTAGCATCACCGCTAGCCGTCAAGTGATCTAGGTAGGCAACACATTGCCAATCGTATCCAATACGACTCCTATTAGTTGGGTGGCATCATATGCCCCGGCTCCCAACCTACCGAGCCCCGAGCCCCACAACTGTTGTGATGGACTCGTCTAGATTACCAAGTGCTTCCGCTGTAAGGGTCCGACTCAAACCCACCTAATCGGAAAGAATTGGTAGCACCTCAATTTTATGAGCCCACTACCAAGAATGCCCGACTTGTGATGGTGCAGCACTGGCGGGGCGACCGACTAGACCTTCTTTGAGTGATTAAAATCTACCAACTATCTAAATAGAGGTAAAGAGCCATAACAATAACAAAAATAAAGCAATTATAATGTGAGATGGTATGGCTCTCTTCATGGTGATCTCTATCTCCACAAAGCTTGTATGTCGACTCGTGCCAACGCTTGTCACGTGCCATCTTACTCCGTGTAGCCGACTTGTACATCGACTTGCATGTCATTCAGGTTCTCCAACAAGCTACACTAGCTAGTAAATGAAAAATACATACAGAATCTGACACGCATGCCGTAATATAATAAAATGACACCACCTAGGCTCCAGCCGGCTGACAAAAACATGATACGCAGATCATGTATGGATTACACACATCACATGCACATAAGCCATACAATTCACAACTTACCGCAAAACAAGTTATGCATAGACACGATATCTACCGGCGTTGTGAAACTCGTAACAACATCTAAGGCGCTACGTGTCGCACCCGGACTTCTAGAGGATACACACAGCCCGCTAAATAGTAGATAATTGGCTTACGGGGCCTACCTGCACCCGCATCTCAATATGAGTAGGCCAACACGTAAACGTGTGACAACCATCCTCTACTATTCATCGTCTGTGAAACCATCCAATAGGAATCCGAATACTTCCATTGACGTACTTCATAACATACACACATGGTACGTCAACGGCATTTGAACAAGTGATACCACAACAAATCTCTAAAAAACAAAGAAATAGAAATAAGTGGCAAAAGCTCTCACTAGAGCAGAGATAGCAAATACAGTCATGCAGAGGACACATGTCCCAACAAGTCATCATTACATCACAGCGGAAGCATCCAAAGTGTCTGAGTACAGACAAGATCCAAATAGGCCTAAGAGGCCGGAAACGAAAAGAACGGAGCCCATCCATGAAGTCTCGGATCCTGCCCGGGTCCGCTATCTACTCGTCAGCAGCCTCGTCATACTACACGTAGTAGCCACAATGGGGATCCTCGGAAACGTAGTCTGCAGAACCAGCAGCCCTAAAGGGGCCAGTACGGACGAGTACTGGCAAGCAAGACGCACAAGATACCAAAGTGTAACCGACAACACCCAGTACAGATACTTTGGGTTCAACGGAAGATAGGTGATACAAAGGTGCGGCAGCGGGCTGCACTAACCAACTAGAGATACACGCTACAACATCCGGCTAAACGAAAGGGATAAGATAGCGCATCAGAGCCAACTACCACTAACCTCAAACAAACCCATCCTGGATCTCGCCCCTTATCCAAAGAAGCAATCCGAGGATAACCCACACAGTTGGATTAATGAGGGTTCAGGTTATTGTGTCAATAAGCCTATTACTAGTCAAATTATTATTAATTAGGTGTAAGTTGTCTAATCCTTGTTAGCCAGCCCTATCACCAAGTCATCCATAACCGCGGACAACACGGCTTCTCGAGAAGATTTAACCCTGCATGGATGCACCAATTTGGCCGTACACGTAAGAATAACCCGCCGGGAGGGATCAAACCCACCAAGCAGGCCACTCAACACAACCCAACTCTTCTTCGCATCAAGCCCAAAGAACCACGTGCTGTGCGTGCGCGGCTAATCGAGCCCCCACGAAGAAAAGGGGGACCCTCATAGCACTGGAAGACCACGCCGCTCTAAATGCCGACTACAAAAGTTCCACCCTGGCGCCAAGGGTTCGTACCTGCAAATGCGTGCATCAAATGGAAAACCCGAACTAAGTGTGGCGATTTGGACGATGCGAATCGAATCAGAATTGCGGGGGGCGCCCATACACGCTTCCCACATGCGGTTAGCGCGCTCATCATGGATTTAGAGGACAAGAACTTTTCCTGAGTTCGACACTAGCAGGCCTCAAAACCATATCCGGCCTCCTGCCGGTGCCTTATCATCAAATTAGCATTACCTCAAACATTAACAGGTTGTTGTTTAAAACATCGAGCCCCCAAAACATAATAACTGTGGTTAAAGAAAATAACGGACATCAGACTCGAGCACAAACAACACTAAGCATGCTAGTAAGACACTGGCCAACAAACAACAGGGTTATAGGTGTGGAGGAGAGGCTATTTCAGGGTTACAGGATAACATGTGATAGGATCGGAACATAAGCAACGAATCATAAGGCTAGCAGATTAGACAACGGAAAGTATCGGTATCAAGTGTGATACGGAAACAATGGTTCAGGTGAGTGAATACTTTCCTGCAAACTCAGTAGCCTGGTACTGGGCTAACTCCTCTGAAGTGGTATCGTAAACCTCGTCTGTCTCAACGTCGTCGTCTATTCGAGAAGAAGCAAATAAACAACGAAGAGAGACGAACAATCAATAACATGGCATAATGCACAAACATGGGATGATGCATGACATTTTAATGCAAGTAAGAGATCATGGACATGATCATCAAGTTAAATGAGTGTCCCAAATAAGTTTACATTATTTGGAAACCTCTCATATTTATCTTAGTGGCCTATTATTAATTTTAATAAGACCAATACATCAAGAGTATTCCCACATGCATGAAATGATGCTTTTCTGTTATTAATTGAAGTTCTTTCCATTTTGGTATAGTTTCCATAATTTTTGGGTGAAGAAAATAATAAATAAGAATTAATTCTTACTGTTTTCATTTCTGCCATTTTTGGTAAACAATTTAAAAAGAGGTACTTTCAGTTACAAAAGCATGGGAAATACTTGAAAACATGTGGACAATGTTTCACTGAACATTTTGAGATATTAAACACAATTTTTGGATCATTATTGAATTTATTATGCATTTTTCCATAAGCATTTTTATTCTGCCCCTTTTAGTAAACAGAAGGAAACATGTTCAAATTTAATTCAATTGTGACCAAATAAAATACCACTGTGTAGAGTTTGTTAAGACAAAATTTTAGAACCCAAGTTTGCTCAATTTGGGTGAACAAAACTCGAGTTATGAATTTTGCAAGATGTCAGTTTTTATTCCATTTTCTGTATTTAAATATTTAGTGCACAAATTATTACAGAAACATGTTGACATTTTTACATATTTCGAAAGTGCTCTCAGTTATGAATCTACATAAATTTGAATCATTCCAATTGGAGCATTTTTTTGTTAGTTATTGATTTTACAAGTAATGGTTTGAATCTGCAAAACTGAATTCATTTCCTTTTTAACAGAGAAAAAAAAACGTCCGGGACTTTTTCTACCGATCCAGGGCCATACCCGCGTGTCCTTGCCCACTAACAGGTGGGGTCCGGCTCCACGCGGCGAGGTGGATGGCACGGTGGCTTCCAGGGCCAGTGACAGGTGGGACCAGGTAGTGGGGAAAAAAATCCACGGCGAGGTGGAAGCCACGGTGGCCTCGGGCTCGCGCGCGTGGGCTTGCGCCACTGGGCTGCTGTGCTGCTTCTTATTAGAACTAGGTCGCGAAACTGTTTTGAGGTGAGCTCTCGCGCGGAAACTGAAACTGATCAAAGTTCAGTTACTGAACGCGGATCGGGACGGACTGGACGGACGGACAAACGACGGCAGCGAGCTGCTGCTCGGGGTGCGTGTGCGCGGGCACGCGCGGGTGTGCGTGTGTGCTGCGGAAGAGGAGGACGGGAGGCCTCACCGAGGAGCTGGCGTAGCAGGGAGGGCGTTGGGGCGGCTTGGCGGCGACGGAACGGCGATGATGATGGAGCTGCGGCTGCGGTGGTCGACGGCGACAAGACGGCGACGGTGGCGATGATCCAAGGCCGCCCAGGCTTCTCCCTGGAAGCGAGGAGGGAGAGGGCGACATGGGGTTTCCGTTCCCGGGCTCGGACGGCCTCGACATGGACTAGAACGGCGGCGCCAAGGACCTTCAAGCGCCGGCCATGGTGGCTGCTCCGGTTCAGAAAATTCAGAGAGGGAAAAATTGGGACAGAGGAGAAAGATGGAGGGAGAGGAAGGAGGGTGGCGGCGCAGAGGAGAGGGCTAGGGTTAGGGTGCCCTCGGGGGTGGCTTTATAGGAGGAGGAGCAGGTGGGGAGCTGCAGGTGGGGGAGGACCT
>JAPCYS010003668.1:0-25560 GCA_028641055.1 Alopecurus myosuroides
AGATTTGTGCAAAGGTGTATTACATGCAATAAAGACAAGTCCAAATTGAATCCCCATGGATTATATACTCCATTGCCAACACCAACTACACCATGGGAAGATATAAGCATGGATTTTGTGTTAGGCTTGCCAAGGACAAAGAGGGGACATGACTCAATTTTTGTGGTGGTGGATAGATTTTCCAAGATGTCACACTTCATTGATTGCCACAAAAGTGATGATGCTTCCCACATTAATACACTCTTTTTCAAGGAGATAGTAAGACTACATGGAGTACCAAGGACAATTGTTTCGGATAGAGATGTGAAATTCATGAGCTACTTTTGGAAAACATTATGGGGGAAGCTTGGAACCAAATTGTTGTTTTCTAAAACATGTCACCCTCAAACAGATGGACAAACCGAGGTGGTGAATAGAACTTTGTCCACATGGTTGAGAACTATGATCAAGAAGAATTTGAAGGAGTTGGAAGATTGTTTGCCACATGTGGAGTTTGCCTACAATAGAGATGTGCATTCAACTACTCAACTATGTCCTTTTGAGGTGGTATATGGATTTCGGCCTACTACACCACTTGACTTATTACCACTTCCTATTCAAGAGAGAATTAACATGGATGCATCCAAAAGGGCTGATTTTGTGAAATACATGAGAAAACAATGGATGCTATAGAGAAGAAAGGGAAGGATGTTGCTCAAAGGGGGAATCAAAAGAGAAAGGAAGTTATTTTTCAAGAGGGAGATTTGGTATGGGTACACTTTTGAAAGGATAGGTTCCCTAAGCTAAGGAAATCAAAATGATTGCCAAGAGGTGCTGGTCCTTACAAAGTGATTGCAAAAATAAATGACAATGCTTACAAGATAGATCTTCCAATTGATGAGTTTGGAGTGAGTAATTCTTTCAATGTTGTTGATTTGACACCATATCATGGAGAACCTTGATGTGACATCAAGGCTTTTCAAGGGGGGAGGATGATGAGGACATCCCTAGTACATTGCCACCTAAACAAGATGAAGTGAGACTTGGACCAATGACAAGATCAAGGACCAAGCTACTAGAACAACAGGTGAATTCAATCCTTATTGATTATGCTATTTGTGATTATGAGATTTTATACTATCTAAGTCTATGCATTTATGTATTATTAGGTTTGTTGATAACACAAACATGATGGAGGAGAACAATCAAGAGGATCTAGAAGATGATTATACAAGTGATGACAAGAGAGGAGCCATGGTGAAAAAAATGCTACAAGATGGTGAAAACAATGATGCCATGGTGAAAGCAAGTCATCAAGATGGTGAAAACAATTAATAACAATTGTTATTTCAATAGAAACAATTGTTATTCATCAAGACAAGGGATAGGTGCCTCGACTAAGTCAAATGCGCCTCATAAAATCCTATTTCATATAGGTATGGTTTGTATACCATAATGTGGCCGAATCCCTTAATGGTGGATCGGTTTGTATCTCTCTTTGAGTCCTTGTTGGGTTCCTAGTCCTAGTAGGAGTCCTAGTCCTAGTAGGGAGAGGGTTGCTTGCGCAAGACCACCTTGTGGCCGCACCCCCCCACCTATATATGTCCTCCACCTGCGTGTGGATTAGAGGGAACTAGTTTAAACCAAAACCAACAAACCCTAGCCTCTAGATTGTATTGCTTTGAAAGCATTCATCTTGAAGTTTACCAATTGCAAAGTTGCGTGATATCTTGTTATTCCATCTGGGAATAGGGGGATACAGGACCACTTGTGATCTTTGATTACTTGTGCAAGAGTGTGTAGTTGAGAATATCCAAAGAGCTTGATTGTTGTTTCATTGGCAACAGGGGTCAGCTGAGTGAGAGGTCTCAGTGTAGCACTAGTTATCCACATATCAGAAAATTACAAAACCAGAGAGAAGCTCATTGAGAAGATTGGGCCACCCCATATCAGAGAAGATCGGGCAACCCCTTATCATATGGTATCAGATTTACAGGTTAACTCGGTGAGCTATCGTGATCTAGTAGATTAGTTCTTGTTTTCATTACCTACCCACGGAAAAAACCCCAAAAAATAGGATTAGTTCGAGCCATAGCCTTAGATCATCACTTTTATCAAGTTTTAGTTGTTGTTTTGTGGTTGATTTTCGTGTTCCTTTTCTCTTTTTGAGTCCTTTTTTTTCGGTCTAGGTTTAGGGTTCTAAGTGTTCTTCAAGTTATCCCAATCGTGTCCACAAAATTTCACCCAAAAACTCCCTTCTGATCCAAAGTTCTACTCAATTTGAGTTGCTTTCGGTTCCCTGCCGCGGCACAGAATCGCGCAGAATCTCTGCCGCAGGCCAAAAATCCTGCCGCGACCCGCAGCTGTTGCCTCGCTCCCGGCCCCAGACAGTGTCTGCTCTTTTACGCGCGCCCAACGGTGGCATGTTCGTTGCACCTGCGCGCTGCCACAACAGCAAATCTGCTGTTTTCTCTGCCGTGGTACGTTTTTCTGTCGTGAGTGTTTCTTTTCTCCTTATTTCTTTTCGGTTTAGATTTGTTTGACACTTTCTTTAGGTTTTCTTTTCCTAGCATTGTGAGCCTTAGACACAGCCCCTCTACAGCAACATATAGGTACCTTTCCCAAAAAAGAATAGCTATTTATTGCTCACTCCAGGCTGCTCATTATCACATACATTGTGTCACATTGATAATTGTGTGTTTCTTTTTGCTCCTAGCTAGTTTTGGCCAGTTATAAAAGTATTAAAAAAAGAGAAAAATAGAAAATAAAAAAGAGAAAAATAGAAAATAGAAAAGAGAAAAACAGAATTGAGAAAAGAGAAAAAGGCCTCGAGATACATTGCTATATTATTATTGGAGCTGTTTCATCACGACTATATTGACACTTTCCATTGAGCAATCTTGTGCCTGTGATAGCTAGTGTCTTTCGAGTGCATTGCAATATTTCAATCCATATAATTTCATTGCCACTTTTGTCTCCACTGTGGTGTGTGTTTCCTAGGTGTAATTTTTCTATCATCACAAATAGCAAATAGGACTTGTTATTGGTGTTGTTAGGTATCCGTACCAAGCCCCACCATATACCTTGTTTGTCTTGTGATATCTAAACTCCCGGGTATTCTCATCTTCACATCAGTACACGTGTTAATACTACTTGTGGTGAGTGTTTTCTATTCTCTTTGGAGCGGTAAGATACATGTTTTCTTTGCTGTTTTGAAAGAGTTGTGAGAGAACACCACAATCCATTGTTATTTTGTCACTAACAAGTTAATCAGTGGAGCTTTGTAGTTTTTCTATGTGCAGTGATGCTTTCTGGGAGGAGGAGTATACTGGAATGCCTGCAGCAAATTTGTTCCACTTCATTACAGACATCAAAGGTTGCCCTGCTGTTATTACTCTTGATAAGGATACTCAGTCTAATTTTGTTAGTCTTGATGTTGTTGAGCAATTGCAATTGGAAACTTTTCAAGCAAATCCATACATGTTAATTACTAATGATGATAAAATTCGAATTACTCAACGTACTTTTGTTCCATTAACCATTAATGGTCAAAGAGAGCAAATTTATTGTAATGTGATTCCTAGAGCATTTACTAGTTGTCATCTTTTGTTGGGTAAATCATGTATTGTCAAATTTTGGTTTGATTTTGCTAGATATTATCCTGACATAAAATTACTTTGGAATCATCGATATCAGCAAAGAAAATATGTTTCACTTGAAAATTGTATGGAGGTTAGAAAGCAACCATTATGTTATCATCAAGTCATGGGATCCGAAGTTGAGAACACATGTGAGGTTGTTTCTACTAACATAATCATGTCTACTCCTAGTGTTGTTTCATGTAATGTGCAGGTTGCTTTTGAAGAAAGGGAGCCTCTAATACAACCTGCACCACCACAACATCCATTGGAGGAGCATGCCATTGTGCCTAGTACTATCTTTTGTGATATGCAGGTTACTCTTGAAGAAAGGAAGGACATGTCCTAGGATGTCCCAAACGTTTTTATTAGGGGACCTGCGAGTCCAGATGGCTGGGCCCATGTTGTGCTCGGTTTGTAAAGGTTTGGGTGCACCAAACCGTGTAGGAATAGGTTAGGGGGCGCACCTCCCTCTTGGCCGCACCCCCTCCATCATATACACCTCTTAGCCACGAATTTAGAGGTCAGAACCAGTTTAAGATAAACCCTAGATTCCAGAATTGAACTATGTTCATCTGAATTTATCCCACCAGTTTGGTGGAGTTACCTTGCAAATTCTGTGTGCTATCTGTTGTTCCATTGGGAATTAGTAGATACAGGACCACTCGTAGTCTTTGATTACGTGGTGCAAGTGTGTGGATTTGAGAATATCCAAAGGCATTGAGAGCTGTTGCATTGGCATCAGGGATCTGCCGGAGAGGTTTCAGCGAGACACAAGTTATCCATCAAGTTATCGTGGGTGTTCATCGAGAAGATCGGGCAACCCCTTATCACAATGGTGGCGACTTTTGTTCACATGCTTTTGATGATTATTGTGTGCAGGAAGGAATTGTCAGGAATCACACCATCCCATACACACCTCAGTAAAATGGTGTAGCCGAGCGGATGAACAGGAAGATCATCTGCAAGGCTTGCTGCATGTTGTCCAACGCCCGTATGAACAGGCGTTTTTGGGATGAGGATGCCAACACTGCCTGCTACTGATCAACAGGTCACCGTCCATCCCTCTTGAAAAGAAAACTCCTATTGAGGTATGGTCTGGTGAGTCAGCTGATTATTCACAACTGAAAGTTTTTAGCTTCACTGCCTATGCTCATGTTGATAATGGAAAGTTAGAGCGTAGAGTTGTGAAGTGCTTGTTTCTTGGTTATGGTTCCGGAGTGAAAGGATATAAGGTGTGGAATCCGGAAACCAAGAAGAATTTATTTAGCAGGAGCGTTGTGTTTAATGAAACAGCTATGTATGAGGACATTTTGTTGACTGATGTTGTGCCAGATTCTTCTCATGAGGATGAACCATGAGTTCGTTTGCAGGTGGAGCTAGAACACCTGGATGAGGAGGAAACTGAAATTGATGTGGAGGATATTGTGCCACCCTCGCCTCCTATTGTGCAACAAGATTTTTTTATTGCGGAGTGTACAGAGAAGAGGAATAAATGACCACGTACTCGTTTAATTAAAGAATGTGATGTTGTTTATTTCTAAGTTGTGCTGAACAGGTGGAGCATGATGCTGAACCAGCTACATACAATGAAGTTATTGATTCGGTTGACCGTGACAAGTGGATTGGTGCAATGCACGATGAGATGCAATCACTTGAGAAGAATGGCACATGGGATGTTATGCGCTTTCTTAAACAAAAGAAGGTCGTCAGCTGCAAGTGGATCTTTAAAAGAAAGGAAGGTTTGTCTCCTAATGAGCCTCCAAGGTTTAAGGCAAGGTTAGTATTAAAAACGTTTCAGCCAAATTCCAGGAGTGGATTATAATGATGTGTTCTCCCCAGTTGTCAAGCATAGTTCTATTCGTACTTTCTTTAGTACTATTGCTATGCATGATCTTGAGCTTGAGCAGTTAGATGTGAAGACTGCGTTTTTGCATGGAGAACTTGAGAAGGAGATATATATGAACCAACCTGAAGGGTTCATAGTGCCTGGTAAAGAGGATTTGGTGTGCAAGCTAAAGAAGTCCCTTTACAGTTTGAAACAGTCTCCTTGACAGTGGTATAAAAGGTTTGATTCTTTTATCATGTCGCATGGGTTTAAGAGGTCTGGATATGATAGTTGCGTGTACATTAAATTTGTTGATGAATTGCCTATATACTTGTTGCTATATGTTGATGATATGTTAATTGCTCCCAAGAGCATGAAAGAAATCACTACGTTGAAGAAATTGTTGAGTAATGAGTTTGAGATGAAGGATCTTGGTCTTGCTAATAAAATTTTAGGTATGGAAATTTCAAGAGACAGAAAATATAGATTGTTATTTCTTAGTTAGGAGAACTACATTAAGAAAGTTCTTCATCGTTTTAATATGCATGATGCAAAGTCTGTTAGTACTCCTATTGCTTCACACTTCAAGCTATCAGCATTGCAATGTGCTAGTACTGACAAAGATATCGAGTACATGTCACGAGTTCCTTATTCTAGTGTTGTTGGTTCCTTAATGTATGCCATGGTGTGTTCTCGACCTGATTTGTCTTATGTTATGAGCTTGGTCAGTCGATACATGGCTAATCCTGGTAAAGAACATTGGAAAGTTGTTCAGTGGATTTTCATGTACCTTCGCGACACATCCAAAGCTTGCTTGAAGTTTGGCAAGACTGGTGAGGGACTCGTAGGCTATGTGTGTTCATATTTTGCTGCCGACTTGGATAAGAAGAGGTTCCTCACAGGTTATGTGTTTACTGTTAGTGGATGCGATGTTAGATTGAAGGCTACCTTGTAGGGTGTTTTTACACAATCTACTACCGAGGCTGAGTACATGGCTATTGCTGAAGCATGCAAAGAATCAGTTTGGTTGAAAGGTCTGTTTGCTGAGCTTTGTGGAGATGATACTTGCATTAACCTATTTTGTGACAGTCAAAATGTTATTTACCTTACTAAGGATCAAATTTTCCATGAGAGAACAAAGCACATTTATGTCAAGTACCATTATGTGCGTGATGTTGTTGCACAAGGTAACTTGAAGGTATGCAAAATTAGTACTCATGATAATCCTGCTGATATAATTACAAAGCCAGTTTCTATTACTAAGTTTGATCTTTGCTCAAGCTTAGTTGGTACCACTGTTTAGCCCAAGAGGCTATTAAGCGCCAAAGTTGTTTTATTTGTTGTTTCAGGGTGAAGGTTTCGTTTATGCTACATGAAGGAATTTGTCTCAAGATGGAGTGTTATTTTTGGGTGATCCAAATTCACTTATGCTGATAAAAGGGAGAACTTCTGACGAGTAGAGCGGAGCGCCTCGATACGAGTTGTTACTGAGTTGGAGTTGGATTCACCGTTACCAACCTAGTTAGGTCATGACCGCCTTTATCTACCTCTTGTAAGACGCCACATGGGATAAGCCACACATTGTAAATCCCGGCGCGTTTGTAACCTCACCCGAAATAGTGAAGTATTCTTGGCTGGCGCCCGTGGTTTTTTTCTCTTCCTTGTTGGAAGAGTTTTCCATATTAAAATCTCGGGTTCCCGTTGGTTCGATCTGGCTTTACTTTATTGTTGTTTTGCTATTGCGCATAACAAAGATGACCTTCAACATGTCGTGCGCGTTGGTCAGGATCTTATACATGAGGCCGCCGTCGGGGGCCTCTTGTCTGCCATAGCCCGCGTCGAGGAAAGCTTTCTCCACTTCCACCGCCTTCCGCTTTGGTACCTAGGCATAGACCATCAGCGTGTCTAGGTTGTCCCGCCGGCACGCGGGGTAGTCTGTCTCTGCAGCTATGGGCAAGAGTTTGAGGGAGAGGTGGCTACGGACGTGCTGCTGCAAGGTGGCGGTGGCCATTGCGAGTACGTATTCGGACGAGATCATGAGAGGAGAAGACGATCGAAGATGTTGCTGCTGCTTACTCTGAGAGATGCGAATGGGGGATGGGAAATAGTGGAGTTATAAAAGGAAAGGGAGAGGATGAGGCCATGGATATGAAAATATTTGTTGTGAAGTCCGACGAGACGGAGCATTGATGCTTCCGGTGACGTTCCGAGTGGCACAAACCCATTTTTCACGCGACGGAACTGGGCATTAACACTCTGCCACGTCCTAGATAGTGGCACATCCCCAACTTACGACGCGACGTCACTGGGCTCTGACGCTCTACTACGACGGAGCTAGTGGCACAGCCCCAATTTTCCACGCATCTGGACGTGCACTGTCTGCGTTTGATGGCACAGCCATCGAGATGTGGCGCACGCGCGAATGTTGTACCACATGGCCATGGCAAAGGCAGGGGCACAGTCTTCAAGACCAGCGAGGTCCTCGTTGACGGTATCCAAGAGAGGGTATTGATGGCGTGCTTCGTACAATTCCGGTCCTCTTCTCATTCGGATGGTACAAATTTATATGGAGAAGTTCACATATTTTATAACTACTTGAAAAAAGTAAATTAAATGGAAAATTTGCCGAAAACCAAAATAAGTTAGCATGTTACCATTTTTACTTCATGTAGTATTACGTTTAATGATAACATTGAATAAAGGAATTTATATTGTTGGTCAATCACATATAAGGGCTATGTAACACTAGGTTTCTCGAATTGTGGTCGAAACCTTCCACTATGAAGTAGGCAAAACTAACACAATTTCTTCATTTCGACCTTATATTTTGCTCATGTCTTGGTTCGACGGGCTAATGTGAACCAAAAAACAATTTTCCATTACAACAATTTTTCTACATGTTTTTAAATGGTTTATATTCAAGCATTTTTTAGGTTTTTTAAAATAAGCATAGCTAATTAAAAAAGGAGGAAATAGAAACTCGACACACATTTTATTTTTATGTGACATAGTTATGATAAAAATATGAACATGGTTTATCCTTTTTTTGTAATAGGTGCTTACAAATGGGGGTTGTTTACCGCAGCCTTTTTAAATTTGGTGCTCATTTCAAGCACATTTTTCATAAATATCTCTTCCACAAAGAAAAATAGGCCGTATTGATTACCTATTCGTGTATATTGAGCTCACAAAACACTACAACATCATATCACAGAGCAATGAACTTCAAATATTGCCTCAAATTTGACATGAAAGCACAATAGCAATTTACACCTCCGGGATTCCCTAGCTAGGATATTTCGTGGTTTCACAAACAACTTGTTTCTAAATAAGTCTGTGCTACACTATTTGAGAGTGCATCCAGGGAGCGCACTTAAACTGTTCGACAGAAGTACGACAAAACATGCAATCCTCTTTAGTCACTGAACAAGAAAAACACTGCAATCAGCAACGCCTAGCAATTTTAATTAGACACCCTCTTATTCGTTCTCCTCTTTAACCTATTTTTTTAATCTCCTCCTTAACCTCTTTTTGGACCTCTAATTTTATCAGGGAGTCTGCCTCTTCTTTGATCTCCTGCTTGACCTCTAATTTTATCAGGGGGTCCACCTATTCTTTGATATCCTCTTTGACCTCTAATTTTATCGGGGGGTCCGCATCTTCTTTAATCTCCTCTTTGACCTCTTCTTTATCGGGGGTACGCCTCTTCTTCACTAGATTCCACGTCCATGTGCTAAGATTATATTGTTATTGGCCTCCTCAGTGCGCACCTTCTCAAATGTAAGCTGGATGTACCGCGGCTTGATCTCTACCTTGATGGCGAAGAGATCATCTCTACGCATATGCAAGAGACGGTAGAATGTAGGCCACTCCCTAGTGAACACGATGTAATCGCCCTCTAATTTATACGTTCCGAGCATTGGGAAATCTCTCGTGCATCAATGTGAAAATCACATTACTTGTATATCCATCTGCTACCTGAACGTTCAGAAGCTGACCAAAATAACACGAGTATTGTATCAGAAAAGTGTAAATGAATCATAAAATTAGTGTAACTGATACCAGAGCTTTCTCATCTATATCACACTCCATCCTGCGCAAGTAGAACAAAGGGATCTCAAAGAACTCATCAGGATCCAATTCCCTTGTCGCATCCTTGAATAAAACAAAAGATATCACATTCATTTATGAAAAACTGACATCTGATGGACTGTGAAATATGGTTTTGAACATAGCAGCCTTGCACCATTTGTGAACTTGTACTAACTCTGATCAAAGAGACAAACACATTCACTCTGAAAAATATGAACTAATCAATATGTAAAAAATAACACAACATATACTAACATACCATAATTTTGAACCCGAACTTTTGGAGCATTCATTTGGTAAGTCACTTCAATACGAAACACTTAACTATTTCATCATATGTGAACTTGACATTATCATTGACTGCCATGCCATAGTGATGAGGGGTAAACCTCTTGGTTGGCCCGATCTTCACGAATTGACCAATAACACGAAAAACACGAGAGGGAACACGAAAAACACGATGAAGAACACGAGGGTATTCGAGGGAAAACAAGGGTAACCCATAACTAGCAAACCCTACCGATCAAATAACCCGTCAACAAACCTCGGGGGTAGCCTACGGATCTCTCGGATCAAGTCGAACTTACTCTTAATGAAACCACTTCACCTTCACGGTGGGTCCGCCGAGCCAATAGAATATAAAGGATTAGTTGAGAAAGATTGGGAAGTGTCTAGTTAAATCCCAAGGGGAAAGACTAGCTCACTCAAGGAAATCTTGATATCCAAATTGAATAGATTGGAGTCGCCTTGATTCGTTCCTAGATACACATCTAAGAAGTAGCCTCACAATAGGAACATAGGGGGAAAATCAAGTCTAGGGGGTAAAAGGGGGTTAGGTTAAGGGGTATAGTCCCCACTTTACAGGGGATGGCGGTTCTGTTTGGTCGTCGGCCTGGCGCGCAGGAAAGCCAGCCTAGGCCGGGCTGGGAGGTCGGGTTAGAGGCCGGCCCGAGGCCGGGCAGGAGGCCGGGGCGCTCTGTATGCTCGCCGGCCTGGGACATAGGGGAGCCGGCCTAGGCTAGTTTGTCCTTTTCCCTTCTCTTCTTCTTCCTCGAGGCCATCTTCTTGGCCATCCTTGCTAGCTTCGTGGGCACCATCTTGGGAATGTTCTTGAACTTCTTGGGCATCGTCTTGGGGCTCCATTGTGTGATCAAACCTAAGCACGCATAGGGTATTTCCATGAGGTAGCGCACCATTTACCAAGTCACCGAAGGCATGGAGAGAGAGGAGTGAGTTCACTATATCTTGTATCACCTTTGCACGTGATCTTGTCATTGGACCAATGGGTGTTGGCGTAGAGCTTGGAGGAATAGGGTGTGTTGCATCACATAGCATACATAAAACATTGTCCACTTCGGTCCAATATTGATCCGGATATAGGTTGAATATGGACTGCAAGTTAACTGCCCACACCTTTTGGCAAACCAAACATCCATTTCTGTTGGTAGAAATGGTATATGTCTCCTCATGCACACTTACAAACCATACAGTTCTTATGGGTGCCACCGACAAGGCTATGATCCAGCCAATATTTTAAAGAGCACGACGCAAATACCTACATTTAATACAAAAAAAGCAGAGAAACTAAGAACACACGAATTGAAAGAAAACAATTGTATGCACTCGAATTGAAAGGCATTACTTACCATCGTTCGGAATAAATGTTCCATTTGAATAGGGAAACTAAAAGTGTTGCGGATATTGATTCTAGTACATGCATTAGTATGGAAAAGGCACATATCACAAAGCTCTTGTGGTATATAAGAGAAAAATTCTTCCGAAGAGCTAAATTCCATTCTATATTTTGAAATAACAAAAGAAATTTAGAATCTCGTACACATGCATATTTGCAGAAACTGGGGTTTTCCCCCATTTGGCAACTAAAATGGAAAGTCAACACAACCGTCCTATATTCCACCATTCTGGAGCTCTAACACATGTAGAGAAGATAACACTAACTTTACAAACTGATTTTTTGGATTACTGCAGGAAGCAACAACAATAGAAAGACTACGACGGCGATGGCGGCCATGAAATTATCGCGTCCGGAAGCTGCGAATGCCTTCTCTGCTTCTCCTCCCTTCTCGACGGGCCACGGGCGATGTCAATGACAATGGAAAACCTCTGTCCCTTGAATCCTCCTCCTCTCTGTCCCCTTCAATCCCAGTACTATTGCTATGTGCTCCGTCCTTGGGCTTTGCTGGGGTTTTTTCTAGGTTCTATCGACGGAAAGCAGGGGAAGAAGACCATGTGAGCCATCGGCGATATCCCTGAGTAAACAAGTTCCCCTCCCGGCCCCACTCCGGCCAGGTGCGGTCTCAATGGATGGTCCGAGTTTATGTGGGTAAGTCCACATATTTTGTAACTAGTTTATAATATTAAATTAAATGAAAAATTGCGAAAAAACAAATAAGTTGGCATAGTATCATATTTACGTCATGTCAGCTTCAATTTTGTAATAAAAGTGAAGAAAAGAATTTCAAATTGTTGGTGAATCCTATATAGGGTATGTACCAAAAAAAGGTCTATGGATGAAACAAATGCCCTCGAGGCCCCACTCTAGCCCTAATACATCACCTCCACATTTTTGTGGACGACCCGATGGCGTGCAAACCTGGCCCGCTCATCGTTCATTGAAATAGATCTTCTCTAGAAAAAACCTACGAGTGGGGCGGTTTTCTAGGCCGACGTGTGAATACTTTGAGGATGTCTGTAATACAACTCGACTCCTATCATGCAAAATATTGCGTCGGTTATATTTCACAGCCGTGTTATTGATTTTGGAAGGCGGGGGTTCATTTTGGCACATCGCGGATCGTACGTTATTGGATCCGGGTTTTTCTTTATAAGCGGCTTTTCTACGCAAAACGCCCAAGGGGCCGGCTTTCCGAGGTCCTCCTATTTTTTACGGGTAAAACTATCACTTCTAGCAGTGTCTAATACTCAGTTTTCTACTAGTGAGGTAACGTGAGGATTGAATTACCTTCTCAAGATCCTTTTGTTGTTCATTTTCCTAGGAAGAGGAGATCAAAGGTCTATGATAATGGAACAATAACATTGAAGGAAAACTACTTTGGAATGGGAACACAACTTACTAAGACTAGTTGAGCATCACTACGGTCGAGCTAACAGACTAAAAACAAAGCTCTGCATGGGAGGCAACCCAAGATAAGTTTTTCTTTTTCATTTTAGTTTCCTTTTTCATTTTACGTTGAAAACAAATTGGAGGACAAGAAAATTTTCTTAGAACATCACTCCTAATGCTACCATCAAAATTTATGGATGAAGCCTTGTTGAGAATTAATATTTCCGGTCACAATGAAAAATCCGAGAAGAGAATAATTTTTGGTACAGTATGCCATCTAACGAGTGGCAGTATGGTCATAATCACCGTACCACCCACCGTACGGACCTAAATAAAAGAGGGAGAAAAAGAAAATGAAAAATCATTTTACGACTCCCGAGGCGCAACTATTTGCGGGCGAGATAATGAGTGGTAGTACAATCAATTCCGACAGTACTGACCATCATATCGCTGCAAAAGGAATTAGATGAGATTGGAGCTTTAACTTAACGAGTGGCAGTATGGTGAGATCCCCTGTACCGTCCACCGTACAGGCAAAATCATATGTATCTCAACATTGTGAAGGTAACTTAACGAGTGCTGGTACGGTCCATTTCCACCGTACTATCCACCGTATGGTTGCAATTTTTTAACAGAGAGCCCATTACCATCTTAACAAGCAGCACAATATCGTGAGTGATAAGGATATAATAGGGGTACATAATGATTATACATGCTTGAATTGGAAGGAAATATTGAGTCTCACTAATGTTCATTACAAGGGGAATTATTTCCTAGTAATAAATAATGTTTGTGTTTATAAGAATGTTATACTACCTAATCCTATGCATTATGTATTAGCAGGGTTATTGATAACACAAACATAGATGGATGAGGACCTCAAGGCATGCTGCAAAACAACCAAATACAAGCTGGAAAACAAGGAAGCACTTGAGGAAAACAACATCTACATGCTGAAAAATAAGAGGGAACAAGTGGAGGATGATTCCAGCACATGAGAGGATGAAGTGGAAGCATTGAGGACTTGTTTTGTCGTGCTCCACTTATTTTTAATAAGGATCTGCGAGTCCAAAAGTCTGAACCCGATTTGGGTCAGTTTGTATCCCTAGGTCGAGTCCATATAGAATCCATGAACCCTGGTTGAGTCCAACTCGGTTAGGAGGGGTGGAAGGTGCGCCACATACCCCTTGGCCGCACCCTCCATTCATATATACTCCCCTCACGCGAGTTGAGGAGGAGATAAAGTTTAAACCAAAAACCCCGAAGTACCTATAGATCGAATAGCTTTTAAGATTTCATCTTGAAGTAATATACCTTTGCAAATTATGTGTGTTATCTGTTGTTCCACTAGGAAATAGGGGATACATAACCACCTCGTGATCTTTGATTACATTTTGCAAGAGTATGTAGTTGATAATATCCAAAGGGGTTGATTGTTGTTGAATTCGCAATGGGGATTATCCATGGAGAGTTTTCAGTGAGGCACTAGTTATCATACCATCCACCAAATTTCGAGTTGCTAAAAGAGAAGATCGGGCTACCCCATATCATCTTGGTATCAGAGCCTCGGGTTTACTCGGTGAGCAAATTACATCCCCTAGATTAGTTTTTTTCCTAACTATCAAGAAAAAGCCACAAAAAATAGAGTTAGTAGATTTCGTCATAGCCCTAGATCAACACTATATTGCTTCTTGTCGTTGTTGTTTTCTGTTGATTTTGTGTCTCCATTTTTCTTTTTGTGTCTTTGTCTAATTAGGGTTACGGTTCTTCGTGGATGTGAGATCCTGGCCCAGGGCTCAATAGGATTAATAGTATACTCATATCAACAAGTTGCAACTTCTTTTCTGGAAGCTCATCTTGAAAGAACTCCAGTGTTAAGCGTGCTTGGCCTGGAGCAATTTGAGGATGGGTGAACGATCGGGAAGTCCTTCCCGGGTGCGCATGAGTGAGGAAAAAATGCGCAGGAAAGACTAGTGTTGGTCTGTGGTGCCAGTCTAGAGATCCTAGAGAGCTACCAGGGGTGACAGCCGCCGGCTACGAGGTGGCCGGGGTGTTACATTTTCCTCTTTCTTGTTGCTTCTATCCGAAAATCCCTAATAGCATATCTAAGTTGTTTCCTACTCGAGTTCTTCCTTTGATCCGAGTCTATACAAGAAAATTCCACAAAAATTGGATACCCGAGCTAGTTCTGGTTGCCAATCCGACCTAAGTTGCAATCCTACCGCAGCACAAATTCGTGGTTTTTGTCTGTCACGGTGTTTCCTTGTTTCTATCAGGTTCCAATCCCTGCCAAGCTTGGTACAACTTTGGACAATTTTGCTGGCGCGCCTAATCCTACTCGGAGTGCAATCCGAGTTCTGCCGGGCACCAAATTGCCGGACTTTTCTACTGCGCGCTAACCTACTGCTACTCGGAATACGAGTTCTACCCGGCACCATTTTGGTATTTTTCTCTGCCGCCCCTAAGAGATTACTTGGAGGCCATACAAGCGCTATTTTCTTGCCGAGACGGTACAGTTTCTGCTCGTTTTTCTTCCGCGGGACAACACGTACTTTAGTGCAATTTATGCAGTTTTGGCAGTTTTGATCACCAAACTTCGACTAGCCATAACTTTTGCATACGAGCTCCGTTTTCAACGCACGACCACTCAAAACGCTCGGGAGTAAAAAGTGCATCCAACCCAATCTCACTAATACTGTTTATTGGCTTTTAGGAAGCTCAAAATCCCCAAATTTGTTTGGGAACATTTAGATTTTTCCACTTTTAGTTTTTAGATTCGGCAGAAATAGTTTTGTTTCTAGTTTCTTTGCAATTTTCTTAGGTTTTCCATTCAGATCTTTGTGAGACTTAGCCACAGCCATTCTATAACTAATATTTAGGAGCCTACCCAGAAAATACTTGCTAACATTATTCTCATAGGCTTCTCATAGGTCTTGTTCTTTGTGTCCTAAGTGTTGTTTTCTTCACAGTTTGCTCTTGTTTTCAGTATTGTACATTGCAGAAAAGAGAAAAGAGATAAAAAATTGTGTAAAAGAGAGAGTATAAAAAAAGAGAAAAAAGCAAAAGAGGCCGAAGCATACATACATATATTGCTGGTTTGGAGCTTGTTACTATCAATACCTCATGTGACACTTGTAGTTTGAGCAATCTTGTGCCTGTTTTCATTGAACTACTTGCTGGTGTCTTTTCAGTGCATTGCAACAATTTGATACATATAGTTGC
The DNA here is from genome assembly GCA_028641055.1 of Alopecurus myosuroides. Classification (NCBI taxonomy): domain Eukaryota; kingdom Viridiplantae; phylum Streptophyta; class Magnoliopsida; order Poales; family Poaceae; genus Alopecurus; species Alopecurus myosuroides. The sequence goes on from JAPCYS010003668.1 coordinate 15,845, forward strand.
TTGCCACATTATTCTCCACGTGTGTGTTTCTCGTGCATTTTATATCACATTGGATAGTAAATAAGAATGGTTATTTTGGTGTTGTTAGGAATCCCAACCAAGCCCCACCATATACCTTGTTTGTCTTGTGATACTTGATATCCCGATTATTCTCTTCTCACACTTGGTACACTTAATCATTGCTACTTGTTGGTAAGTACTTCTATTCACTTTGGAACTGTAAGAAAACACCTTTCTTTGCTGGTTTTGAGTGAGTTGTGAGGGAACACCACCACCCATTGTTATTTTGTTTTCACTAAACAGTTAACCAATGGAGTCTCCTAATAATGATGTGCATGAACCATTACATGCGGGTTATGTTTGCAGTGATACATTTTGGGAGGAGGATGCTAGTGGGATCTCTACATCAAATTTGTTCCACTTCACAACAGACATCAAAGGAAGCCATGTTGCTATTACCATTGATAAGGGTACATGGTATAATTTTGTTAGTATTGAGGTTGTTGAACAATTGTTGTTGGTTCAAACAAAACTTAAGCGACCATTTATAATATCTACTAATGATGTTGCACTTCACACTACTCATACTACCTCTATTCCGTTAATTATTCATGGTCATATGGAGCGAATTTTTTTGTAACGTGCTTCCTAGAGCGTTTACTTGTTGTCATCTTTTCTTGAGTGCAAAGTGGTGCAATAGCTATAACGTTAATTTTGTTACCCATTATCCTGATTTACAATTCTTTTGGAATGATAAGAAAAATTGGATAATACATGCATGGCTTAAAAAAATTCAGGAGGTTAGACGTCAACCATTATTTGTTTCTCCTCGGTTCCTTGAAAAGCAAAGACTTAAAAACCTTGAGATGCAAAGATTTTAGCGTATTGTAATGGGAATTGGAGATGTTAGGAGGAGATGTGATCCTATTTCTACTAATGTAATCATGTCTACTCCTAGTGTTGTTTATTATGATGTGTAGGTTGCTTTTGAAGAAAGGGAGACTATAGTACAACATGCACCACTGCCACATACTTTGGAGAAGCACACTATTGTTCCTAGTGTTGTTTCTTGTGCTATGCAGGTTGCTTTTGAAGAAAGGGAGCCTACTCAAGTAAAACCTGCAACACCAGTTCAGAAACATGAGTTGGTGCCTACTAAATCTGAGGAGGATCCTATTGATATTAGTGTTGATTTAGAGTTGCCACTTGCAAGTGCTGAATTTTGTGAGTCTACTAATTTGCTAGTTGATTCTTGTGAGTTGACAAGAACATATAGTTCACCACCATCTGATAATTTGATAATTTCGAATTCTGAGCATGTGGTTTTGATTACACATAAGGAAGTGCTTGCTAAAATACCACGTGTTAATATTGTGTATTGCATCATGTTACATGAACCAATTACTATGCAATGTGCTATGAATAGAATTTCTAAATTTCTTATGTCAATTCTAGCACCTATGCTACTTGTTTCAATTTTAATTTGGTTGGTGACTATAACATGAGTGAAATTTTTATGGTGGATCACATATGTATTACTTGTGATAGAATTGCTGATTTGAACAATGTGTTACCTCGGCTGGATTGTTTACAAATTGCTAAATTTGAACATGATTTTACACATATGTTTGGTTTCCCACAAAACTTGATAAATATATATGCTACTGATTTATACTTCACTTATATTTGCAAAATGAGTTGCAATTTACGTAATAAAATAATAAACATGTTAAAACAATTGGGTGTACTACTACCACCAAATTTGATCATAGATCTTCTGTGAGAACACTTGATTTGATACTAAACAATAAGAATTTATACATAGATGTTTCTCCTTATGATCATGATTATATAAGCTTCACTTATACCTGCAATTGTGATTGCTATTTGATGAGATGCTATTTGTTTTCATGTGACAATTATGTGCTACTTACATCCGAATTTCGTTGCTCCATGTCATGTGAGAATTTTTATCATGTCCACAAAACTAATGCACCCCATTAGATACATATATTGTGCGTACATATTGTTCTTTTTGTTTCTTTCAAGTTCAGCTTACCACAAGCCGAGGATGTCTTGTCTTGAATAAAGGGAGGATGATGAGGATATACTAGGGGTACATGATGATTATACATGCTTGATTTGGAAGGAAATATTGAGCCTCACTAATGTCCATTATAAGATGAATTATTTCCAAGTAATAAATAATGTTTGTGTTTGTAAGAATGTTATACTACCTAAGCCTATGCATTATGTATTAGTAGGGTTATTGATAACACAAACATGGATGGAGGAGGACCTCAAGGCATGCTAGAAAAACCCAAATACAAGCTGGAAAACAAGGAAGCACTTGAGGAAAACAACATCCACATGCTGGAAAACAAGAGGGGACAAGTGGAGAATGATTCAGCACATGAGAGGATGAAGTGGAAGCATTGTGGACTTTTTGTTTTGTGCTCCACTTATTTTTAATAAGGACCAACGAGTCCAAAAGGCTGAACCCGAGTGGGGTCATTTTGTATCCCTAGGTCGAGTCCAAATAGAGTCCATGAACCCTGGTTAAGTCCAACTCGGATAGGAGACGTGGGAGGTGCGCCCCATACCCCTTGGCCGCACCCTCCACTCATGGATACTCCCTTCCTGCGAGTTGAGGAGGAGAACTAGATTAAACCAAAAAAAACAAGTACCCATAGATCGAATAGCTTGTAAGCTTTCATCTTGAAGTAATATACATTCGCAAATTCTGCGTGGTATCTGTTGTTCCACTGGGAATTAGGAGATACAAGACCACCTCGTGATCTTTGATTACGTTGTGCAAGAGTGTGTAGTTGAGAATATACGAAGGGGTTGATTGTTATTCCATTGGCAACAGGGATTATCCACGGAGAGTTTTTAGTGAGGCACTAGTTATCATACCATCCACCAAATTTCGAGCTGCTCAAAGAGAAGATCGGGCCACCCCATATCAGTGAGTCCACCATATCACCCACCGTACCAAGATTAGAAGTCTTCACAACTTCGAAGAGGTGAGTCAAACCGACCCGCATACGGTCACTACCGACCGTACAAGTCACCATACTGACTCAATTCGCAGGTAAAAGCCTTCACGCTCATTTTTTCCAATTCATAATCTTATTTTCATCACTTCTTCCGCCTCCAAAATTGACCCTAAACCTCAAGAGATCTGATTAATCGTTTATCTTTTGGTTTGATTCCTTTTGCATCAACAATCCAAGGTATGTTTCTCCCCTTTCTAACAAAATACTTTTTGGAAATATTGGTTCAATCAAGTTTTATTTCCAATCTAGGGTTGCATATTCATACCTAGATATATTAGATTGAACAATTTCTTTTGCATCTACTAGAGATTTCATGCCACTAGTATCTTAGAGGAAACCTATTTCCTATCTTTTACGGACTATTGCTTATTTTTGTTAATTATTTTTAGATTAACATGAGGAGCCAAACACGTCCTTGTACTAACCCAAGTGCTAGTGGAAGTGCTAGCCAATCTTGCAATGTTGCTAAGAAGAGCACCGTTGAGAAGTTCAATGGAATCAAGCTTCATGGCAAGGCCAACCAAAACAAATACAAGACCCATGAACAACGTGATATTAGAACCACAAAGTGGGCTTGCCCCAAACCATCCACCATCTTGGTTTCACTAATGATTTTAATTTTCTTTGCAACAATGTTGGCATTCATTCATTGGTCTTTCAGGATGTTTCCAACTTACCGACGGTTGATGATGGATTTTTATGCACACTTGAGCATACCGTGGATATCTATCCCGGTAACACCAGGACTGAAGAGAGAGTCAAATATTAGTTGACGAACTAACCGTATGGCCCGAGGATAAGCGAGTGGTGCAACTGCTTCAGTTTCGTCAACAATGAAAGACACACTCGTACCAGTAACTATTTTCTTAGCATTCAACCTAGTCATTATTTTAAGAAAATAAGTATTTCATAATGCCCCCAAGGGAGGCAAAATTGAGTGTCCTGCTATTTCATATTTCTTCTATGTTATTGCTAACACTTTGCAGGCATGTGGCGAATTTACAAGAGTCAATGAGGATGACATGCTCGTCATAGCAAAAGCTGCTCAACTTGACACATATATCACACCAATTTGGGTACAATTATTCCTTTCCATCTTTTTCGCGAGGCACACCAGAGCCATGTACCCATCACCTATGGAGGAGTCATCACCTTCCTCGCCAACTCACTTGGAATAGACTTGAGCAACTTATCTCAACTCACCGGCGAGAGGTATGTTGGTTTCTCTACACCGAGAGCCACAAGTATGATCTTTAATCACGAAAGAAGAATGTCCATTCGTATAAAATTAACATGAGAAATATTCTCAGATCCTATGCCTAACATATTTTCTATCGAGAATGGAATACTTCATTATGATGTACAGGATGAGGAAGAGGAAGTTGAGCCCGAAGGAGAAATACCGGACTTTAACGTTGAAGTAGAAGCACCTGAGGAGGAGGCGTACATACCACAACAGTACACTGCATACCAAGAACTTTGTGACCTCGGAGAACTCTTCAACGATATCAACAACCTCGAAAAAATCTCTGTAATGCCTCTTTTGATTTTACAAACACGAGTGATACTTTGTACCCTGATAATTTCTAGCCACCACCACAATGATCTCCCATGTGCAAACATTTAATCTTCGGGAGGTTGTTAGCACTTCTATATCAAGAGGTGGTGACAAGTTATCTTTTTCGTTTTTATTTTTTATTTTGAGGTTGTGTTTTCTATCACTTGCAATCGAGTAGCATCCAATGTTTTGCTTTTATTTTTTGTTTTCATTTCTTAAGTGTGTTTTTATTTTTAAAATTTTCAATAGCTTTGCTTTCATTGCCAATTTTAAGATACCGTCTAGAAAATACAAAAACTATTTTATCGTTTATCTTTACTCGCTGGATGTTTATAGCACCACATTTATTTTGCATAAGATTGGTAATTCATGATTTTCCAAGAAACATATTCTAAGGAAGAGAAGAATATTTTATTGACATGAGGTATGTCTTGTAAATCCGACCTTTTTGAGTTGCAAGTTTATATGATTAGTATACCATCAAATTATTTTATGCATGTGGGATATCAAGTCTTGATAGATAGAGTAAGAATTTTATTCAGATGGTTACTTAGTATTGTTGCTCTTACTCTATCTTTCTTGTAGTGAACCATGTCTTGCCAAAGTACACAAATAATACAGATTAAAATAAATAACAAAAAGCCTTTTAGATTTGGGTGATGTAATTTTTTTTTGAAGTTTGTAATGCGAGAATTACTCAACCCCATAGTATCTAATGTTAATTGTCTTGAATATTGCCTTTGAAGAGATTTGTATGATACCAAAACATAGAAAATCATCTAAATCTGTCCTCACAGCACACTTAACGTCCTCAGTACGGTCAGTGGTGACCGTACTTCCCACCGTACCACTGTCAGAAAGGACCGTCAGGTGTAAGTGACCAAAAGTCGCAACAGGACCTAGAGCCAATTCGCGTAGGAAGTCTCCTGAAACCCTAGTCCATTCACTAGAGCCCCATATAAGGAGAAGAAACATGCCTCAGATGAGGGACACACATCATTCCCTCTCAATCGCCGTCACCGCCATCCTCTCCACAAGGCCACGAAGTGCTACCACATCTCCACCGCATCTCCACCACCACCATAGTCACAGCCATAATTCTACTTTGTAATCTAGATCCCATCGCAATTGGCAACATTGTAAGAACTATCAATCTATTCAATTCAAGTACTATTTTTGTTGCAATGTTTTCTATTGTTGATATGAGGCCCCCTTCCGGGGGAGCCCGAGCCATAAGTGAGATACCACTCTGGAAGGACTCGGATTCTAACCTTGTGTCAGACCCGCGGGCAAGGGGATAGTCTTAGGTAGACAACTTCTATAGGGCGTAGGCATGCAAAGGTTTCCTCAGGCCAGACGGGCATTGGTCCTCGAGTGCAAAGGCAGAAGGGAGCTTGACTGCAAGACTCACCCGTCGAGAACCGCCCATAATGTTCTCGTAGCCATAAACATTCTGATGCTACGAACCAATGCTAAACGCTTACTTCTTTTTAGTGAACAGATAACATGATGATCTTCTATGTTTTGGTATCACTTGGCTTGATCCTGACAAAAATTATTGTGGGTGTTTGAGGCTTTGAATGATTATATTATCATGCTTGATGCTTAAATCATGCATGGTTGATGGTTATTGATTCATTAATAGTTCTTACTTTATTGTTCCAAAGAGTTTAGACATTATTCATTTGGTGTCAACTAAAAATTTCAGCTTTTGTTCATTTGATCCTAGTTTACATACTTTACATTACTACTTGATCAAGATTGTGTTGGTAGCATGTCACCTCAAAAATTACTTAGTTATCACTTACCTACCCGAGGACGAGCATGTGTTAAGCTTGGGGATGATGATACGTCCCAAATGTATCTATAATTTGGGATGCTTCGTGCGTGTTTTCTTTATATTCTTGCATGTTTTCTACATGTTTTACTTCATTTTCCGGATGATTTCATGGACTAACATATAAAAAAGATGCCTAGAACCAATTTATGTTTCTGCCATTTTTGTATGTCAGAAAAGCTCTGAAGAAAATATTCGGCAAATGTCCTACAAATTTACGGGATTTATTTTTTGCCCGGAACAAAGACGGAGTACAAAGTAGAGCTGCATAGGAGCCCTGGGATATCCAGGTGACCCCAGGCGCACGTCCACCCTAGGCCACACCTGATGGGCCCCTCACCATCCAGGTCATCGCCTCTTCGCCTATAAAATCACATTAACCCTAAAAACTTTGGGGACGAAGAAATTTTCCATGAAACAGATACACAGGAGTCTTCACCTCGAAAGTCCAATCTAGGCCTTCTGGAGTCCTTCTCTAGCACCCTGTCAGAGAGGGGGTCGTCACCGGAGGCCTCTACATCGCCAAGATTGCCTCCTGACAGATGCATGTGTAGTTCATCCCGGGACTACGGGTCCATAGCAGTAGCTAGGTGGTGTTATCTCTCCCTTATGCCTCCATGCTTAGATCTTGTGAGCTTCCTAACATGATCAAGATCACTTTTATGTAATTGCTACATGTTATGTTTGTTGGGATCCAATGAACCATGAAATTATGATTACTCCGTTCATGTCTCTTGAGTGCTTCACGTATATCTTTAGAGATTTTTAATCTTGTCTTGCAATGATCTGCAGTGTGTATGATTGCCTTGGCCAAGTTATTGTATGCACCTCCAAGGAGAGGGTTTATATGCTAGATAGTGGGTTCATGCCTCCTTTTCATCTCCGCTCGAGTGACAGAAACGTGTAAGCTGGAGGATGTGTTGTTGCTACTAGGGATAAAACAACGGGGTTCTTGTCTACATTTGAGGATTATTGCTTACATTACGTATTGTTCTTATTTTATTTCTCTGTTGCAAACAATCAATAACTTCATTGCTGCAACTTAATACTAGCGAGATTTAATGGATTTCTGTCTCAAGGTGGACTTTTAGAAATAGATGCTGTCGGATGGCGGTCTATTTATTTGACGAAATTACTAAAATATTAGAACCCCTGAACTATATTTGTCATAATTGTATTGTTATATGTTCATGATTTTACAATTGTCCAGTTGTAGTTTGTTCACCCAACATGTTTATTGTTCTTAGGAGAGACGCCACTAGTGAAACTATGGCCTGCGGTCCTATTTTCCTCATTCATTACAACCTTGTTTACTTGCTTTATCATCATTTGATCACTGTTCCATTTTTATTTAACATTGTCCAACCATTCGATACAATTAAATCTCTATTTTTCAGCAAAACGGGAAGATTGACGAACTTCTCGAAAAGTTGGGAGCAAGAGAAGGTTTATGTTGAAGCGTCAGACAAGAAGCAACGTGCTGAGAGACTTCAAGTCCTACCGGAATTATAACCCTGGTACCATAACTAAGGGAAAATACTGCTACGCTGTATCATACCTTTCCTCTTAGGGTTTCCCAATGGGTGTGTGATCATGCCAACTATCAAGCTCATTGAAGTAAACCTAACAAGGAGAACACTTTCTTAAGCTAAGGACAAATCATAGCTACCGTGTATCTAGATCAGTACATGAATAAGTCCTAAAAATGCAGAAAGTTCAGAGTGAGAGGAGAGAAGAACTTACAGTGATCAAGCAGCATGAGCAGAGGTTCATAGAGGTGGATCTGTGTCACCTGCAGGCCAGGTCGTGGCAGCGGCTCGAGCAGCACGAGCACGCGTGAGCACCCGTGCCCATGGCCGCACGAGTAGACGCAAGAAACACCAGCGCCTGTCAGGAAGGGAAGCACAACATGCACCAGTAGCACCAATAGGCCCAGAGAAGCTTGTGAAAGCACCACCGCAGCCGCGGCAGCGACGGTGAGTTGAGCCATCCGAAACCCTACTTTGAGGATCGGTTGCACCAAATTGTAACAAAACCAAATCGACCTGGTGGAGAAGAAAGAGCAGAGAGAGGGGAGTATTTTGCCCGCACGGTGACGAGCGAGACGGCTGGAGATAGCCGGAGTAATGCGACGGATGTGCGGCGACCATAGTCACCAGTGGAGTCTTGGGGCAGAGACAGAGATGCTCGCGCGCGAGCGAGAGAGAGAGGAATACGAGAATAAGAGAGTGACTCGATCTGATTCGACCAAGTGCACAACTTGGTCCAACCCAGTGGGTTGGGTTTGATCCAATGGACCAGGATGCGACCGTGGGTATTATGGTCATTTGAAAATTCCACCAAAATTGAAACAAAATTCAAATAAATCAAAAAATCTCAAATAAAATCCAAAAAATCAAATAAAATCCTAAAAAATCAAATAAAAATCAATTTAAATATTCTTATCCTCTCTATATTTCAAAAAAAATGTTAGACTTTTTTATGGTTTTACCTCATTGTAATTATTTTAGTGATTATTATTTCCAAATAAATAATTTTGGAATGACCAAATTCCTAACTGAAATAATAATTTTCAAAAATGGAATAAATCCTTAGAAATAAGGATTTGATTTTTCAACATTCAAAAGTAAGTTTTCAAAGATTCCATCGAGAAATATTCTCAAAGGAAAAATATGTGAAAATTCTTGAATTCAAAAAAATCCAAGGTGATTCCTTTCTTAAGGAAAATAATATGGTCCAATATTTCCTAAATTCAAATTCAAAATGATTGTTTGATTCAAACCCATATTTCCCAAATTATAGAAAATAATCCATGTTTTGAATAAAATTCATCAAATACCTAAATAACTCAAAATTATTACCAAAACTTAAAAGTCTTAAAGCCAGGGTTTTCAAAAACACGAAAATCATTTCATGATATGCATAGTAGCATAAAATTGGATCTTTAGACATTGTCTTAAAAGAAAATGATGTTTTTTGCATAACACGCGGGTCACGAAACACGGGAAGCTTTAGACCGGACTATTTTCCACTCTCAAGGGAAATTCATACTTGCATGACTTTTGAAGTATTTTTATCAAAGTATTTGCAACTTATTACCCATTACTACTGCACTGAAAAAATATGATTTTGAATGGTGTGAATGGCTTATGTTAAGTTTTATGGACGATGGAACCAACGAATGACTAATGCGATGGAGGTTCCATCATACAGGAAAGAGACACCTAGGATTAATTCATAAATGTCGTCAATGTTTTGTGTC
>JAPCYS010003766.1:0-25425 GCA_028641055.1 Alopecurus myosuroides
ACTAACAAGACACTGGACCACATCCCTCTGTAATCTTGCCAGAATTTCTGGATCGATTACCTTCTGAGATATTGCGTTCATGAATGCACATAGCTTCACAATGGGTACTCGAACATTTTCCGGTAGAAGCCCCCTCAATGCAACCGGAAGCAACTGCGTCATAATCACGTGGCAGTCATGAGACTTCAGGTTTTGGAATTTTTTCTCTACCACGTTTATCATCCCCTTTATATTCGACGAGAAGCCAGACGGAACCTTGATACTGTAAAGGACTTCAAAAAATATTTCCTTGTCTGCTTTAGTAAGAGCGTAGCTGCTTAAGTAATGGCGCCTTGTATCCGTGTGCTTGTTGCTTGGGTCTTTCATACGTTGCTGGTCCTCCCGTGCTTCTGGCATATCTTTTGACTTCCCATACACGCCCAGGAAGCATAGCAAATTGACGCAGAGATTCTTTGTCACGTGCATCACGTCGATCGAAGACCGGATCTCTAAAACTTTCCAATAGGGTAGCTCCCAAAATATAGATTTCTTCTTCCATATGGGTGCGCGCTTATCAGGGCCGTTCGGAACTGGTTGGCTGCCAGCACCCTTACCAAAGATTACTTCTAGGTCCTTGACCATATCGAACATATCATTACCACTACGGAGCTCAGGCTTCTTCCGGTTATCTGCCTCACCTCTGAAATGCTTCCCTCCTTTCTTTCTTACGGGATGCTTGATCGGAAGAAATCTACGATGCCCCAGGTATACAACCTTTTATATTTATCCAAATAAACATTGTCAGTCTTATCTAAAAAGTGTGTGCATGCATTGTATCCCTTGTTTGTATGTCCGGAAATGTTACTAAGAGCAGGCCAATCATTGATGGTTACGAAAAGCAACGCCCGTAGGTCAAATGGCTTTTGTTCGTTCTCATCCCACACATGTACACCTGGTTTGCCCCACAATTGTAAGAGTTCTTTCACTAATGGCCTTAGATACACATCAATGTCGTTGCCAGGTTGCCTCGGGCCTTGGATGACAACTGGCATCGTAATGAACTTGCGCTTCATGCACAACCAAGGAGGAAGGTTGTACATACATAGAGTTACGGGCCAGGTGCTATGACTAGAGCTCTGCTCCCCAAAAGGATTAAATCCATATGTACTTAGACCAAACCATAAGTTTCTCGCCTCTCCTGTAAAGTCCGGAAAGTCTCTCTCGATCTTTCTCCACTGCGATCCATCGGCGGGGTGTCTCAACTTTCCGTCTTTCTTACGGTCTTCTTTGTGCCATCGCAACAACCTAGCATGCTCTTTGTTTCTAAACAGACGTTTCAACCGTGGTAATAGGAGCATACCACATCACCTTAGCAGGAACCCTCTTACGGGGGGGCTCTCGCCGTCAACATCACCAGGGTCATCTGCTCTGATCTTATACCGCAGTGCAGTGCATACCGGACATTCATCCAAATTCTCGTACTTCTCACCGCGGTAGAGGATGCAGTCATTAATGCATGCATGTATCTTCTGCACATCTAATCCTAGAGGGCAGAGAGCTTTCTTTGCTTTGTACGTACTCTCAGGCAATTCGTTATCCTTTGGAAGTTTTGGCTTCATTAGTTGAAGTAAACTCTCAAATGCCTCGTCAGTCACACCGTTCTGTGCCTTCCATTTTAGCAACTCCAGTGTGGTACCGAGCTTTGTGCTACCATCTTCGCAAAATGGGTACAACAACTTTTTGTGATCCTGTAACATGTTGTCCAGCTTCAACCTCTCCAATTTACTTTCACAGTCTTCCCTTGCATCAGCAATAACTCGGCCAAGATCATCATCGGGCTCTTCTGATGCCTGTTCGTGATCACCTCCTTCTTCTGCATTCTCTTCCATTGTAGTATCGTCGTATTCAGGGAACAATGGATCTTCTTCTTCTTCATCGTCTTCCATCACAACCCCTCTTTCTCCATGCTTGGTCCAGCAATTATAGCTGGGCATGAAACCTCTCCGAAGTAGGTGGCCGTGAAGGATTCTTTCGGAAGAGTGCTCTCTGACGTTCCGACAATCAACACATGGGCAACACATAAAGCCATTATCTTTGTTCGCCTGAGCTACAGCAAGAAATGCATTCAAGCCTGCCATATACTCGGAAGTGCGTCGGTCACCGTACATCCATCGCTGCCTTGCATCCATTTGCATCGTATAATTAAGTTTATCAAAATACATTACAGTAAAATATTAATACAGAAATGACCATATTACATCGACAAATATTACTTTTTTATGTATCATTTACAGATGAAAAAGATAAGTTTGTTAACCTCGGTCGAAGATACCATTTTCAGTGAGCTTATGTGTGGCTCGGGAATTTCGTCGAACACCTCGTGTGCATAGTAAAATAAAACACACTAACACCCACCTCTCTCACACCTCCAAGCAAAAAAAAAGATGGAAGGGGGGCTGGGGCAGTATATATAGGGGAAGGGGGACATTGGTCCCGGTTCGTGGCATGAACCGGGATCAATGCCCATGCGCGTGCCACGTGGCCTGTGGCTAGGCATTGGTCCCGGTTCATGCCACGAACCGGGACCAATATCTCCCCACGAACCGGGGCCAATGCCCCCAGGCGATTTCTGTTGCCCCGGGCGCACAAACCGGGACCAATGCATAGCATTTGTCCCGGATTTGGTTGCAACCGGGACAGGTGCCCCCTGCCCCCCTGGACGAAAGGGGATGTTTCCACTAGTGTCGGTGCAACACCATCATTACTTTTTCCTAAGTAATTTTTACTTAGTATTTATTAGAATTAGTCCTTTTTACTTAGGAATTAATATTAGTACTTAGTATTTATTAGAAGAGGTAGTAGTAATGGGACTTACCAAATATTAGTAATTAGAATTATTAGTAGTAATGGGACTTAGCAAATATTAGTAGTTTTACGGTGTTTATTTTGGTACTTAGGATTTTTTACTTAGGAATATCTTACTGTGATCATTTAGTAGTAATTCTTACTTAGTTGTAATTCTTCTTATTTACCGATGATTGACTTAGTTCAAATATTTGACTTACTAACGTATTTTATCTTCCATTTGCTTTAGTTGAGCTATGGATGGCAGAGAGGGTGAAGAACAGGTGTTTGCGATAATAGAAGAAACTACACTCCTCGGTCAACCCAATGACGGTAGAGGTCAAGACGACGGCTTGAAGTACCTGAACGATTCAGGTCAGGGAATGGAGGAAGAAGAGAAATTGCATGGACCGGATGTGGAAGCGGATAAAAACAGCGATGAACAAGCCTTAGTTAAGGTCGTGGAACCTACTACATAGACGTCGTCTGCCAAGAAGTCAAAATGTGGCCCGACTCAAGAGATAAGCTCTAAAGTGCATCTCGTAATCAAGCAAGTCTATTGATCCGATGAACCTACTTGGCCCATTAGTACTGGAACTAAGTTTATAAGTCAATGTGGAGTTATTGTTACGGACATGATCCCGATAAGTATTGAAGAATGGAATGAGCCAGCAAAGGCCGAAGATGATCCCGACTGTCTGGCAGTTTCTTTTGTCTCAGACAGGTCCAAACAAGCTCTTTTCGACAAGCTCATGAACCATTTCAGTCTACAAGAATGTGATACCAAGGAGACATAAAAGGAAATGCCCGCCGCAGTCATGCACTGGGCTCTTAAGAAGATGGTCGAGGCTTTCAATGCTTACAATAAAATATTATGGAAAGGATATCAAAAAAGTAATGCAGTCCCAAATTTCGAGGGGCTGCTAGAGATGAAGAAGGCAGACTGGCCAACATTTCTGGCGTACATGAAATTAGAAAAGGGTTAGCAAAGGTCAGCAAAGAATGAGGCAAATGCGGCGGAGAAGTTATATCACCATAAAATGGGTTCATGTGGCTACAGAGTTGTAGTACCTAAGTTTGACAAACTTGAGGCAGATCTCCGAGAGAAGGGGATCATTCCAGGTACACATTAATTTCTGCAGAGGTCAAGAAATTGGTTGCTTGGGCATGGGTCAACGTTTCACGCATAAGAGAACCTTATTATGATTGAAAAAATAAAGGCCCCCTTTGTGGCACTTGAGAAAGTGTTCAAAGAGGTTAGAGAGGTTAAAGCTATCGAAGGCCCTCGGAAATCCGGAACATGACGGCCCGACACGAGGAAAGGGACGATATCCATATAGAAGCCGAGAGAGAGGACAGAGACAGAAGGAGGCGCATGTCGAATAACAGGTTGGTTTCTTGGAAGCCGCAATGATAATGAAGGAACAACAGGTTAATGAGCTTACTTCACGGTGCTCCCAGGAGTAAGACCCAACATTCGACGAAGCAGACCCATCTCAACGCCGGTGCAGCTTGGCAACAATGGAGGTTCCGGCTGGCGCAGCAACGGTGATTGATACTAGTACACATATGATTGTTGATGCCGCTACACAGACGGAGGCCGTGGATGCAATCAAGGAGAAGACAAGCTGTGAGCTATACGTATCGATCTCGAACGTATCCATCAAGGTAGCGGACGGCTATGCTTTACCTTGTGTAGAGGGAGCGACCTGCCATGGCCGTCCGATTACACCTGGCTATGCTCGTGCCGGTGTTGATGATGTTCAGGCGGCTTGGAGGATACTACGGCTTGACATCCCTGGAGATGATGGGGTATAGACACTAGGAGAAGCCGTCAATTCCATCATACACTGGAAAAAGAAAGACATAGTATTTCCGATGAGCAGTCCGCCGGCACCGCCGCCGCCTACTTCTCCGAGACGTGGTCCACCTCCCTCACAAACACCTATAATGAGTCTGGCTCGATCATCGCCAGCACACGTCGATGCCATTGGCGTCAGCAGCCCGAGTCTGGCTCGATCTCCGATGCCTGAGCCGACTCCATCGCCCACTAAGGCTCTAAGCGGAAGGCTGCTGCCTCTAAGTATTCCCCGGAGAAGAAACGTGCCTCGAAGAAGAAAACCAAACCTCCGCCAGAAATGTTGCCTTACGAAATGAATGACGAGGAGACCAAAGAGTGGGCGACTGCGGACATGAAACGTCAGATGGCTGCGTCGGGAAAGAAAACTCGGAGCCGCCAAAGGAACCAATAGATCCGGAAGTAAAGAAGCACTTCAAGAATTTTCCGGAAATGTCATCCCAAGTTCAGCTGAATCTACCATCTTACTATGATCGCGTATTATTGATGACTTATAACAAAGTTAGGAAGGCGGGGAAAACAATTCCCCAACTTGGGAAGCAGCCAAATCAATCGGCCCTCCCGCTCAAGGTGTTGGCCACTGCATAGACTACCTCCCAGATAGTTGATATGGAAGCAGCTAAGAGGTTTGCCAGAGATTGTGGTATAACAGTTAGCCAATTGCTAAGCGATTGCGACTCCATATCAAAGGATGATACGGCATGGAAATATGAGTTAGGGAAGTCTCTCGACGGACCTGATCTACTCGACTCTATGACAACATTCAAGCGCCAACTACATAAGTGGTATGTCCAAAGCGCACATGACGGGCAGGAGCAACTCATGGTGAAAATTAGACATGAGGATTACTTCCGCGAGGACTTGGTCAATATTGATTTTGAAGATCTTCTTTTCTTCTATAATCTAGACGCCCTCGAGAAATCTCTCATTAGAACCTTGTCTGTAAGTCTCTACCTCAACTAGTTCGATCATTGCTTCTTATATTATCCTCACTGTACGATATATATTATGCAAATTGAAGATTCGGTAATGTAATGGAAACGGTGGCATTGGGTTCATTGACCCATATGTCGTCAATGATTTCATTTTAGGGCAATACCCTAAAATCACGGAGGATAACATCGTTATGTTTTTATGAAACTATTTCACTGTAGTGAAATACTATTTCCTTAAAGATAAAGGTGAGTGTTACTGTCTTATGCATATTCCTACACATTTCTATTTAGCTAAGTCGGTGTTAAGTGTTATTGATGAGTTATGCATGACTATGTATACAAATGTGTGCAGTTTTCACTGGATTCTTTTCAACATTCACGTTGACACCGGAGCAGTTGATCTAATGGACTCTATGGATAAAGAACAAAAGGAGTGCACGCCCATTATTTCAATGCTCACAAAGTAAATTCAATCGTTGTCACACTATACCGTCCCCTTTTGTTCAATCATTATCGTACGATTGCCCATTTATTCTTTTTTTACTTCCCGGACAGGGCTTGGAAGCGGTTCAGGACGAAACAAGTTGGTTTAACAGGAATGGATATGAAAGTTGATACACTCATCGTAAGTAGTACTTGCTACATTCACGCATCTCTCTTTAATTGCTTGAGCATTATTTGATTCAATTTTATTTCTCGTAAAGTGCCCTAAGCAGCCACAAGGAATAATTTTATGTGGATTCTATGTCATGGAGAACATAAGGACAGTCGTGAATGGTCGGTTGAATAGAAGAACAAATTTAAAGCTGCACGATCTACGGAGGGAACTCCAACCGTCAGACTGCTTACAACCACTTCAAGAGAAATTGGCGGGTTTTTTGCTGAAGGAAGTCATAAATCCAAATGGACCATTCCATTATAAACAATGATTTACTGCCAAAATGAAATCACCGAAAAGAAAACATGACACAAAAAACACCGCAAAAACAGCCCCAAAAAAACATGCCAAAACTCTACTGCGGCAGAAAACCTTTAACCCGGTTGGTGTTACTAACCGGGGCAAAAGGGTGCTGGCCTGCTCCGCTGTACAAAGCACACGTGTCCATCCCTTTTACCCCGGTTGGAAAGCCCACCGGGGCCTAAGGGGAGGCCTTTAGCCCGGGTTTGGCAAACCCGGTGCATAAGCCCCCCCCCCCCCCCCCCCCCCCCCAAAACCGGGGCAAAAGATCCGTTCTCCACTAGTGACGCTAAAAAATTAACATATTATTAAATTATAACATATAGGATTCCAAACATAATAAAAAATTACAACTTATACTAAAACTCTAAAGCAACAACAGGAAAGGACTTTCCCGCACCATCGACACCTAGGTATGGCATCTATCACTTTGCTGCTTCCACCTTCGTGCGCTTGAAGGTCAACATCTTTCACAACCCCTGCCGCTGCTTGGCCAACTCCAGCAACACGGCCACCCCTCGTCATGTTCATCTCCACCCAACGAAAGTAGATGGCGTCGATCTATTCACATGCCTCCACCCGAGCAGCCAACGCCAAGAGTAATGCTATGGCGGGTGCTCGCCTTGCGTCATAGCCAGCACGGCCTGCGCCTCGGCCACCGTCACCGCGCCTGACGCTACCGCCACCACCATCTTTCCCTTCATCGCCGCCGCCACGCCCGCCGCCGCCATCTTGCCCACCACTGCCCACATCATGCCCGCCATGACATGCCATGCCACCTTCGATGGAAGCGTCAGATAAACCATAGCTAGTAGACAACGCAGTGGTGGAAAGATAGAATAAAATTTTGCAAGTGGGGGCAGGACACAAAGGCGTGGGAAATTTATCCCGTGGCCAAACCCTATCGTAGTATCACCAGCATGGACTATCTAACACATGGCACTATATAATACTTGTTTACTGGCGTGGTACATAAATCTCTCGCCACAACAAATGTTGCCCGGGTGGACGGTTGGATCCCACTTACCTATGGCGTGGGCACCGCAGTGACACGCCATTGGAATTTTATTATTAGTGGCGAGAAAACTGTTGCACGCCGGTGCTATTTGACAAAAAGCGCTTCCAAGCAACCATCGGCTTGGATTTGCAATACTCCGCCACCGATACGGTTTCAGCTATAAGCTTTTCCTTGTAGTGCTCCTTCCTTGATTGTGTCATGTGTCCTTCGATGTGTATGCAGAGCTATGCATCTGTGTGTGAAAATATATGGCTCCTACGCTAGAATCTTGATTATGTTAGTACGTGTACTTCCTTTACTCTGTCATTGAACTTGCAAGTTTTCGCCCTGGCATACAATTGAAACTTGTAATGTACTTGGAATTACATTTTATTTCTCTTTATGAACTTGAATGGCTTGCTAGAGGGGTTCCATTAATTTCATCGTGCTATTATACTTTTAAAATCGTTATACTTTACTGGTACTAGCTTGTAATGTACTTGGAATTACATTTTATTTCTCTTTTTGAACAAGGACTTTATTAATAGCAGGGCATAAAAGAGTCGCTTGATCTATTAGGAGGTCTAAGTAGCATATCGATTATTACCCATGGGGTCACGTCCTCTGGTAGGCTTAAAAGTTTAGTGATAGAACCATCCATGCATCTTGATACTGCTTCCATTTAGGTACATTAGCACGTCCTTAATTTCTTTTGTAAGTTGGGCTAACAATGTTAATGAAAAAAAGCTTACCTACCATGATCTTGTTAGCTTCCTAGTTTTAGCTCATAGCATTCTCTAGAGAGGTATTCAAGTGACTTCTCCTTGATGCATGAAGACACTTCTAGCTCTTGTGCAATATTTGTGGCACTATTTCAAAATCAGCATGTATTCCAGACATGAGAAATAATATATGATATTTTGCACACTTTCTTAAGAATTTTGTTGTGATACTAGAGAGATTAATTAGCACGGTGGCATTGTTTCTATAAATATTGGGAAGACAAGGGGCAATGCAATACTACCCCTGCGTTTATATGGAGCTGCTTTGTAGTGCAGGCTAATTTCCAAAAAGAAAACTGGGTGACTAACATGCAAAATGTGCTGGGTTTAAGTTGATGATCTTCAGGATCTTGAGAATCAATACACAGGACCACTGATTGATTAGGGTAGTCGGATAGTCCCCGTTCTCTCTCACATGGAATGTGGGCTAATATGGTTTTACCCACACTGAGAAGATTTGGGAATCTTACTATAGTTAAAAACTGAATCAAGAGAGTTGTCGTTATGTCAGCGTTCGCTCACATGGAACCTTGCTAATACACGGGAGAACATGCTTGAGCGTTTGGAATCAACCAAGCATCTGCAGAGGACATGCTAAGAATCAGCTGTACAACCAGCGTACACCTGGCGAGAGAGCAGTTCAAGGAGCTGGCGAGATCCTATTTCAAGCTCAAGATCTTTTTTCGTTTCCTTCTTTGTGTTAGTTTGGTCCAGTTAACATGGGTTGAGCTCCAAATCGTATCCGTTTTTTCAACTGGTCTCTGATTCTCTGATTCGAATCTGATTATTTATTTTCTTCTGTGAATCGGTGCCTGCAGGAGATGCACAAATATCATTTGTCTTTTTCCTTTGCATCCGGCGGTACATATATATGTGTGGGTGTTGAAAAAATGTAGGTCAAGACCCAATTAACGTTTGGTCCAGTTCTCTTAGTGCTCTGCTAATTAATTTGTCCTGCTCGACATTCGATTTATAGTAGTAGAATGTATGGTGGTTTTTAAATAATAATTCTTGTATCAATCTAAAAAAATGCATTATTCTGGAGAAATTTGTTTTTGTTGGTTAACACCAGGAATGAAACATTCTGGGAATCACTTTCTAATGGTACTGAATTTAAGAAAGCAAGTGCTATTGTGCTTTGCCTTGACAGCCCGGAAGCGAGTACGTAGCTTGATCTGAATGTTACGTGCATATATGTTAGCTGCATGTGCATTTGATGAATGACGAGCTTCGTGTCATAGATGGCAGGACAGGGTAGAGAGCTAGCTGAGCTGGACACAAGCCCCTACAAATACACCCTCAGTTCCCTCTTCACCTCCAACCCACCTTAGCACGCTCCCATTCTCAGAGTGAAAAAATGGCCCCCTCCTCCCCTTTGCCGTCCAACACCAACGGCGGCAGCGCCGAGGAGGTGCCCCGTTCCCTTGCCCCGCCGCGAAAGGTGGCTCTGGTGACTGGCATCACGGGCCAGGACGGGAGCTACCTGACAGAGCTTCTCCTCTCCAAGGGTTACGAGGTGCACGGCCTGATGCGCCGCTCCTCCAACTTCAACACCCAGCGGCTGGACCACATCTACCACGACCCGCACGCCACTACCCTCTCCGCACCCATGCGCCTCCACTACGCCGACCTCTCCGACTCCTCTTCCCTCCGCCGCACGCTCGACCACGTCCTCCCGGACGAGGTCTACAATCTCGCCGCGCAGTCCCACGTGGCAGTCTCCTATGAGATACCAGACTACACCGCCGACGTCACAGGCACCGGCACGCTCCGCCTGCTCGAGGCCATCCGCCTCTCCGGCAAGACCATGCGCTACTACCAGGCCGGGTCCTCGGAGATGTTCGGCTCCACGCCGCCTCCGCAGAGCGAGACCACGCCCTTCCACCCCCGCTCCCCCTATGCCGTCGCCAAGGTCGCCGCGCACTGGTACACCGTCAACTACCGCGAGGCGTACGGCCTCTTCGCCTGCAACGGAATGCTGTTCAACCACGAGTCCCCCCGCCGCGGCGAGAACTTCGTCACCCGCAAGATCACCCGCGCTGTGGGACGCATCAAGCTCGGCCTGCAGTCCAAGGTCTTCCTCGGCAACCTCTCCGCCGCTAGGGACTGGGGCTTCGCCGGGGACTACGTGGAGGCAATGTGGCTGATGCTGCAGCAGGACAAGCCGCGGACTACGTGGTGGCCACCGAAGAATCCCACACTGTAGAAGAGTTTTTGCAGGCTGCTTTCGGGTATGCTGGGCTTGAGTGGAAGGATCATGTGGTGACTGACAAGAAGTACTTCCGCCCTGCAGAGGTGGACAGCCTTCAAGGAGATGCGGCCAAGGCCAGGAAACAGCTTGGGTGGAAGCCCAAGGTTGGGTTCCTCCAGCTCGTGAAGATGATGGTCGATAACGACATTGAGCTCGCCAGGAAGGAGAAGGTCCTCCTGGATGCTGGCTACCATGATCAAAAGCAGCAGCCTTGATCGATCCATCCATGCAGCCGAGTTTTTGTCTTGCTTTATTAATTTCTTCCACAAGCTTTGTTTCCAACTATTATTCTTCCACAAGTATGTGCGGCTGATGGAAAAACGGTCGTTATATTATGTGTCGTTTATTATCTTAAAACGTTTTAATATATCATGACATCCCTCACGCATCGAAGGGCCCTTTAAGTATTATGCAATACTTATTCACACTTTGCAATACAAGAAATATGATATCTTGTGAATGATCATGTAAATGTTCATATGTGATCTTTGTGTGACCAAAATCAATTGGTCAGGCTATGAGGGTCACCAACGAGCCAATATGACCTTCTTTCCAAATTGATAATGCAGGTCACGACCAGACAAAAAGGTCATAGACTTTGTGACCAATTGTTTGTTCACCAGTAGTTTGGTTAGGCCACATCAAATCCAACATGGTGAAACTGAAGTGTTGGGATCTCGGCTGAACCCGGGACAGCTTGGTCTACCCGGCAAAATGATGAAAACTCTAGGAACCACAATGGAAAAGATCTGAGTTCGCAATTCTGAGCATCCGAGTTGAGGTGCAACTCGGCTACGATTCATCGCAGAGGTTATTTGGTTAAAGCTGGCAGGGCCCAATGCCCAGGTGCGCCGACTCTACCAGCTTCGAGGACTAATGTCGGGAGGCTGCCCCCAAGTATGGATAAGACAGGTGAGAAATGGAGTCCAAGATAATGTTCTACCGAGTAGGCGGCTACCAGGATAGTCTGCTATCCGGTTGGCGCTATCCGGCAGGAAGCACGAGAGGCCAAGAGAAGATTCAGGTGTCAGTCTGGATCAGCCGGGTAGCGCTGGGGTGATCCGGATAGACAAGGAGCAGTCCTATTCGGGCACAAAGTCAATGGAGCCGTTGAGAAAGATCCCGCGTATCCAGGGGCCGTATCGGCGTGCCGTTCAACTTATTAGGTGCCTGGTTATCTGTATCCAGACGTGGATACAGTACGGTATGGGAGTTGTCAAGTCCTTTCACTGACAAGGGGGACAGGACATGTCAGTGACCTACCCTAAGAGACTGACAAGGCGGACAGGACCTGTCAGCGGCCTACCACGAAGACTTTCGGCGACGTTGTCAGCGGGAACACGGAGGCGTGCGCCGTTCGCACGGTGGAGTTGTCTACTCCGTCCTTTTATTCATAGAATAGTGGTTGGCCACTAGTATATAAGGTGACCAATCCCCTCCTGCGCGAGGGTCAAACATTCAGTCGGGCGATCGGAGGAGCATTCACTTAGTCTCATACACGCTAGACTGGACACGGCTACTCGGCAGAGAGAGATACACTGAGAGATTATAGTTCATGTACTCGGCATAGCATAATACAGAGAGATAAGCAAGTGTAGGGGTGTTAACTCCACATGAGGGCCCCGAACCTGGGTAGATTGTGGTGCCTTGTTCTGTGCGCGCCTATTCGGCGTGCGATCCCTCCCCGGGTACCTACAGCGTCCATCGGCCCCAAACCTTAAGCCATCCCATGGCATCTGTCTTTACCTCACCACGACAATCACTATCTGGCGCATGTGTTTTTGTATTTATCATCTGTCGTTGTGAACCTGATGTTGATACGAGGATAATTGCATGTGGTGAGTGTCCTTTTTCCATGTGTGGTCCTCTAGACCTAGTTTTAATATATGGAGTCGGTTGCCTCCACTACAAGGAAAGGCTTACCAGGGCCTGACTGTTTTGGTACAACCGACGAAGAAGTAACAAGCCGGTAGTCTTACGTCAGTGGTATTAAGTAGGACCGATGTGTATTTGGCAATGCCGGTAATATTCATTTGAGCAATGGTGTGGGATGTTCACTCGACACTGGTAACGATATTTTTATCTGTATAATCAATATAAAAATCTCGTCCCATTCGATGCTTTACTTTGATCCCTCAATAATTATATTGAAGTATATGATCCCCTTCGACGGCCATGCATATAAGCACAGGCACCGTGGCTAGATTTATGAAACATGCGACGGCCGAAATGTTTCGAAATAACATGATGGAGATAAAATGTCCTTGTCGAAGATGCAAACTGCAACATTTGATCAGATACGATTGTGGTGACTTGGAGTCGCACCTTATCCGTCGTGGTTTCATGGATGGCTACACTCTTTACCCGACAAGTGATGAAGATGAAGAGCCTCCCGGACATGATCATAATCAAGACGAAGGACATCATAATGAAGATGTCGGACATGATCATAATCAAGACGAAGGACATCATGATGAAGATGTCGGGACATCATCGTCGGACTGGGTGCGGGACCCTCATGTTCAAGCTCTGCTTCTCAAGGAGACTAGCAACACCAGAGCTGCTGCTAGAGAGAAATCGAAGCTGTCGCAACTCGAGATAGATGCAGTTACTCCATTGTATGAAGGATGCTTGAGCGAGGATACCCATCTGAACGTAACGTTAAGGACCCTCGAGATGAAGACAAACCACCGATGGACTGATGCGAGCTACGATGAGAACATGGCATTCTGGCATGGCCGTCTTCCCACGGGGAACAAGTGTCCAACGATCATCGAGGATGCCAAGAAAGTCGTGTGCCCTCTGGATTTACCTCACGTGAAATACCATGCTTGCATTAATGACTGCATCATCTATCGGGGCGCGGACGCGGAGAGAACCATATGCTCGGTGTGCGACGCAACTCGATACAAGCCAGGGAAGAAGGCCTCTCCTCGAAAAGTGGTGTGGTACTTTCCGATAACTTCCCGTCTGCAGCGGTATTTCGCAGACCCCACACAGGCGAAGCTCATGCGATGGCACGCGGAAAGGAAGAAGCCAGAAGAGGATGATGGAATTGATCCGGAGAAGGATGACACGATGCTGACACACCCCTCAGATGCTAGCCAGTGGAAGGCGCTAGACATCGAATACCCCGAATTTGGGGACAATCCAAGGAACATCAGGTTGTGCATGAGTACGGATGGATTAAATCCTTTTGGCAACCAGAGCAGCACCCATAGCACCTGGCCCGTGTTTGTATGTATATACAACCTACCCCCCTGGTTGTGCTTGAAGAGGAAGTACATACAGATGAGTATGCTTATTCAAGGGCCGAAACAACCAGGTAACGACATCAATCTGTATGTCCAGTTGTTGGAAGAGGAGACAGCCACGTTGTGGGACGAGCCAGCCAATACGTGGGACGCCTATGAAGAAATGTTTTTCCCAATGAGATCCGCGCTCATCACGACGGTGCATGACTACCTCGGTTACGGATATGTCGCGGGGCAGGTGACGCACGGATTCTGTGCATGCGTTAGGTGCATGGATGACACTACGTATCTCCAGCTAGAGAGAAACCCCGGGTCTTCGAAAACCGTGTTCTTGGGGCATCGAAGGTGGCTTCGCAAGGATTACCCGTGGAGAAAACGCAAAGATCTTTTCAACAATGAAGTTGAGATGCGAATATCCCCACGTCAAAGAAGCGGCGAGGAAATCGACGAGCTGTTGAAGAACTGGAAAGAGTGCCCTGCGCCGGGAAAGAAGCGAAAGGCGTCGGCGCCGTTGGAGGGTGTATGGAAAACAAGGTCTGTTCTCTGGGGCCTGAGGTACTGGAAGATTCTCCGCACGCCTCACTGCCTTGACCTCATGCATATCACGAAAAACGTGTGCGAGAGTCTGCTTGGCACCCTGCTCAACATGCCGGAGAGGACCAAAGATGGGCCGAAAGCAAGGAACGACTTGAGATTTTTGAATATCAGGGGTGAGCTCCACGGAGAAAAACCGGATGATGATGACGATGATGATGATGATGTGTTAGATGGGACGGAAGGTCGCCGCAAGGGAAAAAAGGCCAAGAATACGGAATATTACTGTCCCCCTTCGTGCTTCACGCTATGCGGGAAGGAGATCGACCAATTCTTCAAGTGCCTCCTTGGAGTCAAATTTCCTTACGGTTATGCGGGGAAGATAAGCAGGTACCTAGACGTACCAAAGCAGAAGTTCAGCGGGATGAAGTCTCACGACTGTCACGTGATGATGACGCAGATACTTCCAGTTGCAATTCGAGGGATAATGGACCAGCACGTCCGCGAAACGCTGTTTGGCTGTGCAACTTTTTCGACGTCATCTCTCGAAAGTCGATTGGCGTGAAGCAACTCGCAAGGCTACAGGAAGAGATCGTGGTGATACTATGCGAGCTTGAGATATACTTCCCGCCCACATTCTTCGACATTATGGTGCATCTCCTTGTCCATGTCGTGGATGATATCATCCAGCTCGGGCCGCTGTTTTTACACTCCATGATGGCGTTCGAAAGGATGAATGGTTCCATCAAAGGATACGTCCGCAACAAGGCCCGTCCAGACGCAAGCATTGCCAAGGGCTTTCTGGCAGAAGAGTGCATCTCTTTTTGCACGAATTTTCTAGACAAAGATGAGAACCATGGTCTGTCCGTAAACAGGCACTTTGGCAGGCTCGCTGGCTGGGGACACCGCGAGGGCCAGCGCGAAATGAATGTAGACTTTCAGGGCCGACGCAACGACTTTGACAGAGCAAACCTAGTCGCGCTAGAACATCTAACAGTGGTCGATCCTTGGTTGGAAAAGCACAAAATGCTAATCGCGAAATGAATGTCGAGGCTTTCAATGCTTACAATAAAATATTATGGAAAGAATATCAAAACAAAATAATGCAGTCCCAAATTTCGAGGGGCTGCTAGAGATGAAGAAGGCATACTGGCCAACATTTCTGGCGTACAAGCAATCAGAAAAGGGTTAGCAAAGGTCAGCAAAGAATGAGGCAAATGTGGCGAAGAAGTTATATCACCATAAAATGGGTTCATGTGGCTACAGAGTTGTAGTACCTAAGTTTGACAAACTTGAGGCAGATCACCGAGAGAAGGGGATCATTCCAGGTACACATTAATGTCCCCGGAGGTCAAGAAATTGGTTGCTTGGGCATGGGGCAACGTTTGACGCATAAGAGAACCTTATTATGAGTGGAAAAATAAAGGCCCCCTTTGCGGCAGTTGAGAAAGTGTTCAAAGAGGTTAGAGAGGTTAAAGCTATCGAAGGCCCTCGGGAATCCGGAACATGACGGCTGGACACGAGGAAAGGGACGATATCCGTGGTGCTTTGGGTTTAAGAAGGTAGATTGTCTATATCCATATAGAAGCCGAGAGAGAGGACAGAGACAGAAGGAGGCGCATGTCGAATAACAGGTTGGTTTCTTGGAAGCCACAATGATAATGCAGGAACAACAGATTAATGAGCTTACTTCCACTAGTGGAAACACGGGCACTAGTCCCGGTTGGTAAGGCCCATTTGTCCCGGTTGTGCAACCGGGATGGGCCAGCCGGGACAAATGCACCTCCCCCATTGGTCTCGGTTGCGCCAGGACCCGGGACAAATGGGTCTGACCATGTGGCGAACCTGGCCAGGGGAGTTAGTCCCGGATCGTGTTAGGAACCGGGATAAATGCCTCCTCTGAAAAATGCAGCAGTTTGGCCACTTTCTCTGTCGCGGCAAGGTTTTTTTCGCATTATTTTTTTCTTTTTTTTTCAAATTTACGATGTCTGCCTCGTAATCCCCAACCGGCCTCCCCTTTCCCAACCGCGTCCACTGGCCCACGTCTTTAATTAAGCCCACTGGCCACATTTGGTCAAAGGGCCCACTAGCCCACGTCTTTAATTAAGCCCACTGGCCACATTCGGTCAAAGGGCCCACTGGCCACGCGGGGTCAAAGGGGCCACTGGCCGGCGACCTAGTGGTTGGCTCGCCCGCTTCCACGTCCCAACGTCTTTAAGTAGGACCATAACCGCAGCCGCACGCGGTCAAAGGGCCCACTGGCCAGCGACCCAGCGGCCGCCTCGGCTTCCCCGCGCCTCCACTTCCCAACGCGTGGCCACGAACGGTCACGCCATGCCTCGGCTTCCTCCCCGCGCATTCATGGCCGCCTGCAACCGCCGCCACGTTCTCACCGCCGGTTGGCATGCCAACCCCGTCCGGGTTCTTTTTAAAGGGACCCCGCCGCCCCGTACACCCCGCACATCCCGCTCCCAGCACGAACCCTAGCCATGTCGTCCCGCCGCTGGTTCAAGCAAGCCAATAATGAGCACGAGGCCGGGTCTTCCAGCGGCGCCGGCCAGAGAGGCGTCGGCGTTCCCCCGCCGCCGCAGGAGGCGTTCGGCTACGGTCCGGGCGGCATACGGATCGGGGGCGGCCCGCGCGTCCCCGCACCACCTCCGGCAGCGTGCAACCTGCCGCCCCACGCCGCGCCGGTCTTCTGGCACTGGGAGCACGCCACGCCGGTCTTCTGGCCGGACGTCCACCTCCCGGACGGCTGGCACCTCAACCCACAGAGGATCCCGGTGCCGCCGCCCCCGACCAATGAAGGCGCCCGAGAGGAGATAGATCGCCGGCGCGCGCTCCTGCCGGCCCACCTCCTCAGGGACCGCGCTTACGCGCGGAGCTCCCCGAACTGGAACGTCTGGTTCCAGCAGGAGCACGACCAGTGCCGCCGCTCCTACTTCCCTACACCCCTGGAGGAGCCCAGCGTCGAGACATACCCAGCGCTGCCGCCCGACAACGAGCCGGAACTATGGTTTGAGGAGGACATCCTCCACGACGACGAGGACCCCGAGCTGCAGGCCGGATTGGAGGCCGCCTACGAGGCCTCCCGCCGCTCCCTCGTCGAGGACGAGATTAAGCGGTGGGAGAAGGTCCTGGCCAGCGCGGCCGCCGACGACGACGTGATGCCGCCCGCTCCACCGCCGGGGCCGTGGAGGCAGACGATGAACGCCGCCATGGAGGCGTCGGAGAACCAGCCGGATCCACAGCCGCTGCCCCCGGGCCTCAACTACGGCATGACCTGGGCCTGGACCGGCGGCGAGTGGTCGACGCAGGAGCCGCCGCCGCCGGAGGGCGCGCCCCCGATGCCTCCGCAGCCACCGGTGCGCGCCCCCCAGCTGCCTGCCCACCTGTGGCAGCAGCCTCCCTACCATTGCATCTCCTTCGACGAGGAGGACTAGGCCGGCGCCGGCGCGCCCCCGGCCACCTATAGTACCTAGGCTACCCCCCCCCCCCCAATATGGCCGCGCCGCCGCCCCCGATGCATGTAAGGACGGCCAATAGGGCCGTCGTCAAGAAACTCGGCGGGCCGCATGTGGCCGCGCCGCCCCCGATGTAAGAACCCGTCTTTCGGACCTTATCAATATAATGAATGCATTCCCAAAACTCGTCCACGGCCAATCTACGTCCTAGTTCATCCCCGCCGGCGGAGCCAGCGCCGGCGGGATCTTCGTGTCCATTCCCGCCGCCGGCAGGGATTCGCCTAGGCTACTCCGGTCGGTCCCGGGTGGTTGCTCGGCCTGGAGAGAGGGCCGGGATATTTATACAAATGGGCCTCTAGTCCCGGCCCGTGCCACCAACCGGGACTAGAGGTACCCCCTTTGGTCCCGGTTGGTGGCACGGGCCGGGACCAAAACGTATTTCGAAATTTGGTGACACCCTGCGCGCCCAAATGTTTTAGCGCCAAAATTTGAAAATTGTTTAAGTATGCACATTAATAACTTCTATATACTTTCGAATTTGACAAAAATTTCAACATGAAAAGTGCTTGAATTTGCATAACTAATTCAAATCCATTTTCTGTTTAACTAAATAATTATTCTAACTATTGAAACTATTAATTATTTTACTATTTGCATATAATTTGAATATAAATATCTTATATTGTTTTAAAATTAGTAAAAATTACATTAATAGCAACATAATTAACGGACTTCTTCTTCTGTGTCACTTTGTTCGGATTTCGCCCCAACCATGAACAATCTTCATCATTTATTTTGTTTTCTATTGTTTTCCTTTATGTTTTCTATTGTTTTCATTTTTTTTATCTTGTATTATTTTTGTTTTCTCTTGTGATCTTCCGAGTGAGTCCAGAGCATACAAGGCATCCGGGTGATTTGTATTCCGTCGATGAACCTTTAAGAGGGATGTAGAACAAAACTGTCGGACGTATGATGGCGAATCAAAAGAACGGTCGGACGTATGATGGCGAATCCGGATTATTTGTATTTGGTCGATGAACGGAACGATGTATCAAACCTTCAAGGGGGGATGTAGAACACAACAATCGGTATCGCCAGCCTACAGCCCTGCCGTGGGAGAAACAACCACCCTAAGTGGGAGTTCAGCCTCCACAGGCTCCACTAGACCTGTAAGAGCTTAATCAGATCAGGACACTAATCGTGTTCAAACCTGTATGGAGCAGCTTAGGTGAGGAACAAACCTTGCCTACCCTGCCGGCCACGCATCTCTACATTTCTATTCTTCCTACTACTTCCTCTGCTAGGTTCACTGTTGGTAACATCGTTCTGAACCAGATTTTGCTAATGACTTTTCAGGATAGTGCTCAAGAAAGGTTTGTCATGCAGCTTTGCTTGCGAAATAAGCTCAACTTGCTCCAGGAGCTGATCATATTGGCTCTCCATGAATGCATGAGCTTCAACATTTTCTGCAGCCTTTGCTGCAACTTTATATAAAGTTCGACAAAGCGAGTTGTACCTTTTTGACACGGAGAATTTGGGATCTTCGTCTACAACAGAAAAACCATAGTTCTCCTTTGAAGGTTCACTCTGAGCATCCTTTCGCCATCTTTTCAAAACATAGTGTGGTGGAATTTCTTTGATATTTCTGATCTCAAAAACCTTCAGTACATGGCAACACGGAAGACCTACATTTTCAAACTTCTTGCAGCTACAAACGACAATATATTCTGATGAGTCGAATCTAACAAAATGACCCCGAGGCCTGTTTTTGACAGTTATCTCATACTCGGATATGGGTCATAGTTGTCAGCTTTTGACCGGTCAATACAAATTTTTGTTCAAACAGAACTATATGATCATGTATTCCACGTTTATTATTACACATCACCAACGGACGGGGGAGAGCGAAACTGGAAAAGTGGCTGGGTGCCGCTGGTTGGGATAATAATGAAGTCAGGCTGGTCATAGTTGTCAGCTTTTGACCGGTCAATACAAATTATTGGTCAAACAGAACTATGATCATGTATTCCACGTTTATTATTACACATCACCAACAACATCCCTATCTAGTCTTCTGAATTTTCTTCGTGTAGAGATGGTCCATGAACCCTTGTCCCTTGCTTATGGTCGCTTCGGCCGTAACCATGGAGCATCTTCATTATTTAACAGGATGGTGGGGTCAGCTTTCACTGTGAAGGGTGGAATTTCCACAAACTTATTATAATCTTCTGACATGTCTGACGTGTCCTCGATTCCCACGATGTTTCTTTTCCCTGAAAGAACTATGTGACGCTTCGGCTCATCGTATGATGAATTTGTTTGCTTATTTTTTCTTTTTTTCGGACTAGAGGACATGTCCTTCACATAGAAGACCTGACCCACATCATAGGCAAGGACGAATGGTTCGTCATTGTAACCAATATTGTTGAGATCCACTGTTGTCATTCCATAAAGCGGGTCTACCTTTACCCCTTCTCCAATCAGGTTGACCCATTTGCACTTGAACAAAGGGACCTTAAAAGAAGGTCCATAGTCAAGTTCCCATATCTCCTCTATGTAACCATAGTATGTGTCATTTTTTCCATTCTCGTTTGTTGTATCAAAGCGGACACCACTGTTTTGGTTGGTGCTCTTCTTATCTTGGGAGATCATGTAAAATGTATTCCCATTTATCTCGTACCCTTGAAAACTCCCAATAGTCGAAGATGGTGACCCTGCCGACATGTACAGCTGATCTTCAATAGTGGTGTCATTTATAAGATGTGTTTGCAACCAACTTCCAAAAGTCTCCATGTATTTGCGTTTAATCCATGAGTCATCCTTCCCCGGGTTTGTGGAGCGTACAATGTTCTTGTGTTCCTCTGAGATACGTAGCCATGAAAATATAATTTTGTAGAACTGTGTAGTGTGCTTTGGTGAAAGAATGCCCGTCCATGGGTATCATTTTTTTTCTTTCCCAACGTTCCTTTTCCCCTCAGTCTCCCCTCATGCCGCGATTCAGGAACACCAATCGTCCTAAGGTCAGGAATAAAGTCAACACAGAATCCAATGACCTCCTCTGTTCCATACCCCTTCGAGATGCTTTCTTCTGGCCTAGCACGGTTATGAACATATTTCTTCAAGACTCCCATGAACCTCTCAAAGGGGAACATATTGTGTAGAAATACCGGACCGAGAATATGAATCTCTTCACATAGGTGAACCAGGAGATGAGTCATAATGTTGAAGAAGGATGGTGGGAACACCAACTCAAAACTAACAAGACACTGGACCACATCCCTCTGTAATCTTGCCAGAATTTCTGGATCGATTAGCTTCTGAGATATTGCGTTCATGAATGCACATAGCTTCACAATGGGTACTCGAACATTTTCCGGTAGAAGCCCCCTCAATGCAATCGGAAGCAACTGCGTCATAATCACGTGGCAGTCATGAGACTTCAGGTTTTGGAATTTTTTCTCTACCATGTTTATCATCCCCTTTATATTCGACGAGAAGCCAGACGGAACCTTGATACTGTAAAGGACTTCAAAAAATATTTCCTTGTCTGCTTTAGTAAGAGCGTAGCTGCTTAAGTAATGGCGCCTTGTATTCGTGTGCTTGTTGCTTGGGTCTTTCATACGTTGCTGGTCCTCCCGTGCTTCTGGCATATCTTTTGACTTCCCATACACGCCAGGAAGCATAGCAGATTGACGCAGAGATTCTTTGTCACGTGCATCACGTCGATCGAAGACCGGATCTCTAAAAACTTTCCAATAGGGTAGCTCCCAAAATATAGATTTCTTCTTCCACATGGGTGCGCGCTTATCAGGGCCGTTCGGAACTGGTTGGCTGCCAGCACCCTTACCAAAGATTACTTCTAGGTCCTTGACCATATCGAGTATATCATTACCAGTACGGAGCTCAGGCTTCTTCCGGTTATCTACCTCACCTCTGAAATGCTTCCCTCCTTTCTTTCTTACGGGATGCTTGATCGGAAGAAATTTACGATGCCCCAGGTATACAACCTTTTTATATTTATCCAAATAAACACTGTCAGTCTTATCTAAAAAGTGTGTGCATGCATTGTATCCCTTGTTTGTATGTCCGGAAATGTTACTAAGAGCAGGCCAATCATTGATGGTTACGAAAAGCAACGCCCGTAGGTCAAATGGCTTTTGTTCGTTCTCATCCCACACATGTACACCTTGTTTGCCCCACAATTGTAAGAGTTCTTTCACTAATGGCCTTAGATACACATCAATGTCGTTGCCAGGTTGCCTCGGGCCTTGGATGAGAACTGGCATCATAATGAACTTGCGCTTCATGCACAACCAAGGAGGAAGGTTGTACATACATAGATTTACGGGCCAGGTGCTATGACTAGAGCTCTGCTCCCCAAAAGGATTAAAGCCATATGTACTTAGACCAAACCATAAGTTTCTCGCCTCTCCTGTAAAGTCCGGAAAGTCTCTCTCGATCTTTCTCCACTGCGATCCATCGGCGGGGTGTCTCAACTTTCCGTCTTTCTTACGGTCTTATTTGTGCCATCGCAACAACCTAGCATGCTCTTTGTTTCTAAACAGACGTTTCAACCGTGGTATTATAGGAGAATACCACATCACCTTAGCAGGAACCCTCTTACGGGGGGGCTCGCCGTCAACATCACCAGGGTCATCTGCTCTAATCTTATACCGCAGTGCAGTGCATACCGGACATTCATCCAAATTCTCGTACTTCTCACCGGTAGAGGATGCAGTCATTAATGCATGCATGTATCTTCTGCACATCTAATCCTAGAGGGCAGAGAGCTTTCTTTGCTTCGTACGTACTCTCAGGCAATTCGTTATCCTTTGGAAGTTTTGGCTTCATTAGTTGAAGTAAACTCTCAAATGCCTTGTCAGTCACACCGTTCTGTGCCTTCCATTTCAGCAACTCCAGTGTGGTACCGAGCTTTGTGCTACCATCTTCGCAAATTGGGTACAACTTTTTGTGATCTTGTAACATGTTGTCCATCTTCAACCTCTCCAATTTACTTTCACAGTCTTCCCTTGCATCAGCAATAACTCGGCCAAGATCATCATCGGGCTCTTCTGATGCCTGTTCTTGATCACCTCCTTCTTCTGCATTCTCTTCCATTGTAGTATCGTCGTATTCAGGGAACAAAGAATCTTCTTCTTCTTCATCGTCTTCCATCACAACCCCTCTTTCTCCATGCTTGGTCCAGCAATTATAGCTGGGCATGAAACCTCTCCGAAGTAGGTGGCCGTGAAGGATTCTTTCGGAAGAGTGCTCTCTGACGTTCCGACAATCAACACATGGTCAACACATAAAGCCATTATATTTGTTCGCCTGAGCTACAGCAAGAAATGCATTCAGGCCTGCCATATACTCGGAAGTGCGTCGGTCACCGTACATCCATCGCTGCCTTGCATCCATTTGCATCGTATAATTAAGTTTATAAAAATATATTACAATAAAATATTAATACAGAAATGACCATATTACATCGACAAATATTACTTTTTTAAGTATCAGTTACAGATGAAAAAGATAAGTTTGTTAACCTCGGTCGAAGATACCATTTTCAGTGAGCTTATGTGTGGCTCGGGAATTTCGTCGAACACCTCGTGTGCATAGTAAAATAAAACACACTAACACCCACCTCTCTCACACCTCCAAGCAAAAAAAAGATGGAAGGGGGGCTGGGGCAGTATATATAGGGGAAGGGGGACATTGGTCCCGGTTCGTGGCATGAACCGGGACCAATGCCCATGCGCGTGGTGGCCTAGGCATTGGTCCGGATGCCACGAACCGGGACCAATATCTCCCCACGAACCGGGGCCAATGCCTCCAGGCGATTTCTGTTGCCCCGGGCGCACAAACCGGGACCAATGAATAGCATTTGTCCCGGATTTGGTTGCAACCGGGACAGGTGCCCCCTGGCCCCCTGGACGAAAGGGGATGTTTCCACTGGTAGTAGTAATGGGACTTACCAAATATTAGTAATTAGAATTATTAGTAGTAATGGGACTTAGCAAATATTAGTAGTTTTACGGTGTTTATTTTAGTACTTAGGGTTTTTTACTTAGGAATATCTTACTGTGATCATTTAGTAGTAATTCTTACTTAGTTGTAATTCTTCTTATTTACCGATGATTGACTTAGTTCAAATATTTTACTTACTAACGTATTTTATCTTCCATTTGCTTTCGTTGAGCTATGGATGGAAGAGAGGGTGAAGAACAGGTGTTTGCGATAATAGAAGAAACTACACTCCTCGGTCAACCCAATGACGGTAGAGGTCAAGACGACGGCTTGCAGTACTTGAACGATTCAGGTCAGGGAATGGAGGAAGAAGAGCAATTGCATGGACCGGATGTGGAAGCGGATAAAATCAGCGATGAACAAGCCTTAGTGAAGGTCGTGGAACCTACTACATAGACGTCGTCTACCAAGAAGTCGAAACGAGGCCCGGCTCAAGACATAAGCTCTAAAGTGCATCTCTTAATCAAGCAAGTCTATTGATCCGACGAACCTGCTTGGCCCATTAGTACTGGAACTAAGTTTACAAGTCAATGTGGAGTTATTGTTAGGGACATGATCCTGTTAAGTATTAAAGAATGGAATGAGCCAGCAAAGGCCGAAGATGATCCCGACTGTCTGGCAGTTTCTTTTGTCTCAGACAGGTCCAAACAAGCTCTTTTCGACAAACTCATGAACCATTTCAGTCTACAAGAATGTGATACCAAGGAGACATAAAAGGAAATGAACGCCGTAGTCATGCATTGGGCTCTTAAGAAGATAGTCGAGGCTTTCAATGCTTACAATAAAATATTATGGAAAGAATATCAAAAAAATAATGCAGTCCCAAATTTCGAGGGGCTGCTACAGATGAAGAAGGCAGACTGGCCAACATTTCTGGCGTACAAGCAATCAGAAAAGGGTTAGCAAAGGTCAGCAAAGCATGAGGCAAATGTGGCGAACAAGTTATATCACCATAAAATGGGTTCATGTGGCTACAGAGTTGTAGTACCTAAGTTTGACAAACTTGAGGCAGATCTCCGAGAGAAGGGGATCATTCCAGGTGCACATTAATTTCCCCGGAGGTCAAGAAATTGGTTGCTTGGGCATGGGGCAACGTTTGACGCATAAGAGAACCTTATTATGAGTGGAAAAATAAAGGCCCCCTTTGCGGCAGTTGAGAAAGTGTTCAAAGAGGTTAGAGAGGTTAAAGCTATCGAAGGCCCTCGGGAATCCCGAACATGACGGCCGGACACGAGGAAAGGGACGATATCCGTGGTGCTTTAGGTTTAAGAAGGTAGATTGTCTATATCCATATAGAAGCCGAGAGAGATGACAGAGACAGAAGGAGGCGCATGTCGAATAACAGGTTGGTTTCTTGGAAGCCGCAATGATAATGCAGGAACAACTGATTAATGAGCTTACTTCACGGTGCTCCCAGGAGTAAGACCCAACATTCGACGAAGCAGACCCATCTCAACGCCGGTGCAGCTTGGCAACAACGGAGGTTCCGGCTGGCGCAGCAACGGTGATTGATACTAGTACACATATGATTGTTGATGTCGC
>JAPCYS010002010.1:0-25381 GCA_028641055.1 Alopecurus myosuroides
GACTCTTACTGTAATCACTAGTTACATACCTCCAACATTGTTTGGGGGTGGTCAAGTCAACAATTCAATGTATTTCTCCTGAAATCAATGCACATCCAGCACCACATTATAACCGTTCAACATCATCAACACCAGTTTTCGATTTGGTCACTGCAAGTTTTACTAGTTAGTGCACTGCAGTGTTTTCCATCAATACTAGTAAGAAAGTTACTACCTGCTGAGGTAGATACAATATTTCTGGCTTCATTAATACTTTTAGCTGCAGTCCCTTTGTTTGCCTGGATATACAAATGTAAGTCAACTAGGAATGCATGATAATTTATAAACTATGAAGACAATGTGTTAAAAGTAACAACACTCACAGTTTGAGAATCAAGTGATTGCATTCCTAAAAGTGGGCCCTGTGGGAGGGGTCTTGGCTGTCCAAAAGTTCCAAACACGGAAGCCTCCAACTGTCGCCTTTGAGACACCGGTGGAGAGGGTGTGATAATCTTCTGAGAAGATGCTTGTTAAGACAACTACTTTGAGCAAGTGAAGAACCACTTAAATGTGCAAAATCCAGCCAATGATACAGGTGCCAACTGAGACCCAATGCCATTGAAGGAGGTCCCAACTGAGACCATGCCATTGAAGCAGGTCCCAACTGAGACCCCAATGCCATCGAAGGAGGTGCCAACTGAGACCCCAATGCCATTGAAGGAGGTGCCAACTGATACCCCAATGCCATTGAAGGAGGTGCCAATTGAGACCCCAATGCCGCCACTGCATCTCCTTGTTTCCTTCTTTCATTGGATAAGAGCCTGAATTGTGCATGATTTCACAGTTGCGAATACAAACAGACAATAGAAGTGAAGTTGGATCTGTTACTACAGCTGCACCCTTGAACTTTTTTCTATGATAAGAACATTTTTACCACTGCTTTCACCAACTTCCTTGTATAATGGAAAGACTGATGAACTTGGCCTTTTTCGAGAAGTTAACTTAGTTCCATTAAAAAATCCCTGAAATGAAGAAGATACTTCATCATCATGGATAGAATTCTCATTCAAAAAGAAATCATCGCGGACATAATTTTAATTTAATAAAATTCAACATAGGAAATCAGAACAGATGAGTAGACACTATGCTTATTGCTTAATATATTTGAAGGTTATATTTTAAATATGATTTTGTAGTTTAAACAATTAGATGCAAGGTGTCAATAATTACCCCAGCTGGAACAAGAAGTACATAATGAACTATAGATTGATCATTATTTCTACTCCTTGAAACATTTCAAAATTCTAGTATGAATTACATACATATTTATAGAAAAACTATATTGCACTTCATGTCCCATCAAACAAAATAATACCAAAAAAATGACTAGATACATATGCGCTATGTGTACCTCTTCTAAGCGGCGCACTATGGGTACCCATTAGTTCCGTCCCAGTCAAAATGCGGCCTTAGCTCTGTATATCCAACTATCACATCCGGAAATTCCACGTCGTCCCTGTCTGTCTCATAGCTCTTCAATTTCACTACATACTTCCTGTTGATTCCACTACCTAAAACCTCCCGAATAACACCAGGCCACCAGCTACCTTTATGCATCACCTCAACATAACAGGTTTTGGAAACTCGGGTGTCAGTGCATACTGGACGAATATATTGAGAATCTATAATCTCAGTGACTTGTTTCTTGTCTTCTCTAATATGAGTGTATTGTACTAAGAAACTTTTAGCACCAAACGCTTTGAGAACACAAGCTGGACTCCATGATTCACCGAATTGTTTTGCATTCCGACTGACTTCAACTTGGGTTCCCTCACGAAACAAAGGGCTTCCATCTTCCTGCACACAACAACAGCATTACAAAAATGGTCTTCTGATTGAATGAGTGACCTCGTTTGCATTGTAATCTCTTCATTTCCTTATTTTAAAGGGATGTCAAAAAAAATCAGCTCTTCCACAAGACAATCCCTTGTTTTCACTGAACAAGCGAATTCTCCACATATGCGTACTTCAAATCGTTATTTCAAAGTAGGATTAGTCATACACATGACAGTGAAAC
The DNA here is from genome assembly GCA_028641055.1 of Alopecurus myosuroides. NCBI lineage: Eukaryota > Viridiplantae > Streptophyta > Magnoliopsida > Poales > Poaceae > Alopecurus > Alopecurus myosuroides. The sequence continues at coordinate 2,057 of JAPCYS010002010.1, forward strand.
CAATTCTACAGATTTCCTACCAATACTACCAGTGAGGCTGCACAACTCAAAATACAAAGTTCATACAAATTCAACAGTAAAAATGGCCCAATAAACACTGCAAAGACAAGTATGCTCAAATGGCATGTAAAATGGTGTGTCTTATTAGTACATGGACCAGAAACAAAAAGTTGAAATGAACAAAAATAAGTACCAGTCAACCATGAGACTACCTCTTTTCGCTCGATGTAAATTTAATTTCCGAAATTTCAGAGATTAGTTATATTGATTATTCACCTATCTGATGATACTTGTAACATTCTAATTAACAGTCGAACACTCTAATTAGGCATTTGAACATTCAACTTGGCTCCTAGTAAGGAAAATCGATATTGACGCAACGATCATTCCTAGCCTGTAAATTTGTTAAACAGGGATCGGAGTTCGGCGGATCTGTTTAAGTCATTTTCAAGTGATCCCAACATGCATGCATGTGTTCTCTTGGAATGGCATGTCCTAGGACAATCATAAAACAAATAGTATCCTTCAACCAGGCCACTTCCTCTTATTCACTTCAATGAAACTCAAGAAGTTCAGAGATTAGTTATATAAGAATTAATCATCCAATGATACTTAAAATTGAAGCTAGATTCATTCTCGATGAAGTTGTTAGTGCAGAACACCTCCACACTGAACACTGTAATTAGGTATCTGAACACTGTAATTAAGCATCTGAACACTGTAAAGGTACTTGAACATATTGTAATTAGGCATCTGAAGACTATACTTAGGTACTTGAACATTGTAATTAGGCATCTGAAGACTGTAATTAGGTACTTGAACAATCTAATTAGGCATCTGAACATTCTAATTGAGCACATATACCACGTCAGCAGCTGGGACCCAGCGGCCAGCTTGGAACACGCGGTGCGGGCGCAGAGCCGTCTGCTCGAACTCCAGCTTCTCCCGCGACGTCGGGAAGGCTACCTCGTGATCCTCGGCGCGCCGGCCACCGGCGGTGGCACGGCGGAGACGACGCCGGCCCACCACCGTCGTTGTGGAACGCCTCGACGGCCTCGAGCGCGAACTCCCGCCTCATCCCCTCCCGCGGCGGCCGCGGGCGCACATCGGCGGCCGCGGCGGTCTCCTCGAGCTGGCCCCCGTCATCGGCCACGAGCGTGGAGTAGACAACCCTATAGAAGCCGCGGCCGTGGGAGCTCCGGCGGCCCGTTATAGTGACCTCGTAGAAGGAGCCGACGAAGCCGGGGTCGTCGCTGCGCACCTCCGCCGCCGCGCCGACCGGCAGCGTGAGCTCTTCCGCCCGACATCTCCTCCTCCGACTCTGATGTCCCGTCCGAAGTCTCCTCCTCCTCTGATTCCCATGTCCCGTCCGACGACCCCGAGTCATCCGCCTCGTCCTCCGACTCGGAGGGGGAGGGACTGGGAGGATGCTCGGGAAGGCGGACGCGCGCCATCGGAGACTGGCGCTGCTGTGGTCGTGTGTAGGGTTCTTGGGAGCGTGGTGAGAGTGCGACGAAGAGGCAATAATGGCGGAGGCGACGATGTGGGAAGGGCGTTGTGCCGGTGGGGAGAGAGAGCAGCTCGATTTCCAAGGAAGGAGCGATGCGCTGGCCAGGGACGCGTGGGAGACGGAGAACGCGCCGGAGATGAAGAGGCGTGGTCTGTCGGCCACGTTTCATCAAACAATTTTTCATTTTTCTTCAGATGTTAAAAACTTTTTTCTTGAATTCAGAAAATATTATACTCATACATAGGTTTTACAGATAATAATTTATGTTTGGCCAACTCAGAGCAAGTTCAATAATAGAGCCAGCTTTTGGCTATAAGTTTTTGCGGTGTCATTTATAGTCAGCTCTATAGCTACGTATATAATAGTGCATATATAAAGTGAGTTGCAAAGTTATACTCTCTTAATCACAGTTTATAGGGTACATAAGTCGTTTAAAAACACAATTTAACCATTAATTTAGTCATAAAAATAAAAATAAAAAATCATAAAAATTATATTATAAAAAATTCATTTTAACATAAATTCAATGTTATAATTTTTGTGAAAAATAATTTAGATTTTGTTGACGCAATTTTATAGTTAAACATTTTTTAAACAACGTGCGGTAAACTGTGGAGGGAGAGTACTACTTTTTAATATAGGGCCCACCTCACATTGCCACAAAGTGCATAGGAACACAGTTGTAGTTGGCTCTTATCCTACGGCCCACTCACCTTCTCTCATCCGACTCATCTAAAATATGTTATTCTAATCTTTATAGCCCGTCTATGCCAGCTTATTGTACTTGCTCTTGTAGACTGCTAGCGAAATCCGGCCGGTTATAGTCGCTGGCGACGACCGCGATAGCGACTTGAGCTTCGGTGTAAAACATACTTGTTTTAGACTAAAATGGACCGCGTCCCTGATTTTCATTGCAATGAAGAAACCACGGGTTTCAGATAACATGTCTCCAGAAAAGTAAACGAACTACTCAAAGTGTTCTTAAAAGGATGGGGCATTAAGGGTTCTCCCTTTGGTTTAAAACATATGGACAATGGGGGCCAAAATTGAAAACAAAGTAAGATAAGCAGCATCACAGCTGCGGAAAGAAGAACCATCTCTGCTTTACAATCCCAGGAACAGAATCAAACAGGGGAGCTGCTCGTGTAGCGCTCAGCGAGGGCAGCAGCTTGCTTGGGCTTCTTCAGAGATTAGTCTCCTCATACTATAGACCAACATATGTTCTCCAGCGGTACAGCTAGGATGAGAAACACTACCTTCTTGATCCCAACTCCGCTCGGGCTGGATCGAGGGCAAGGAAGAGTTCCATCCAGTGAGTCAGATGACCTCAGCCACACTCTAACATCAGATGCCGCATGCCACACTCTAACACTCCAATGGAGATCTCTTTGCAGAACAGGTCCACCTGGAGAGCATGAGGCTTGAAAAGCACGGTCCAGCGATCTCTCCTCCTAACATTCTTGATATTTAGCCAAGAAACATTGTTAAAGACCAAATATATTTTTGGGCTTCTAGATGTTTCACAATACATCTGCATAAATGGAGTTAAGTGCATAATGTTTGTTGCTAGCCACCCAGAATCGAGCTACTATTCAAAGGAAGTCCCAATATCAACTGCAAAAACATCAGAAACCACAGTCCAAATGTTTCTAGCTACAATACGATCAAATAGAGGATGATAGATTGTGTCTTTTTCATTACAAAATAAGCATTCCTCTAGTTACATGATGTGTCTCTTTCTTAGGTTATCTTTAGTCATTATTTTATTGTGGAAGACAAGCCAAATTAAGGAAGACATGTACTCTAGGGGGTATATTCAGCTTCCAAATAGCCGGAATAAAGGTGGGACCAACCCCCCCTAAAAATTGATGATATGATAAAGAGAGCTAGTGGAGTAAATCCTTTTATTTTCTAGCTGCCAGACCAGGGAATTTCCTACCTCGCAAACTAGATGCATTTCACTATCTCGACTAGATCATCCCATTGCCTCAGGAGGTTATTACTAAAGGTCCTTATAAAAGTAAGTTTTAGGTTCACACCATCCCAGACATCCAAACGCGTGGTTCCTTGCTCATTGCAAATTGTGTAGATGTAAAAAAAAACACTGCTATAGGGGAATTGACAAACCAGGTTTCTTCCCACAACCTGATTTTCAGGCCATCCCCTACAACCCATCTGTAACCAAATTTAATTACTTTAACCACTTCTAACACTCCTTCCAAAATCTAGAGGAGTTCATCGTATTACAAGTGAAAATGTTAGTGTTACAAGCGATAGCAAAAGTTATGCAAGATCGCACCAACGGTGACACGTGCAATACTTCACTATTTCGGGTGAGGTTACAAACGGGTCGGGATTTACAATGTGTGTCTTATCCCGTGTTTGTGTCTTACAAGAGGTATATATAGGTGGTCCTGACCTAACTAGGTCGGCAAGGGTGAATCCAACTCCAACTCAGTAACAACTCTGTGACGCTCCTCTCTACTCGTCAAAAGTTTAGCCTTTTAGCAGTATAAGTGAATTTGGATCAAAGAAAAATAACAGTTAGGAGAGTTTGTGTTATACTTGTGATAGATGATGGTTTGACAAATCATACCATCATCTTGGCAATATCCCTTAAGACAAGAACCTAGCATGCCGAAATTTACCTCTTTGAGTTTGGAATCCCCAAACCACGAGATTCTTTTTTCATGCACACTAGCCCCTTTGCTAGACGGAGCTTCTTATTTCCCTCAAAATCTCCAAAGGCAATGGGCTATTTGGGTGTTAAATATTAGGTCTAGAGCCCACTTTGGGAATTTAAAAAAGGAAAACAAATAAATGGTAATACTAGCTAGGAAAGTTTTAATAAGGAGGATTCTATCAGATATGAGAGAGCTTCCCTCTCCAAACTGTCATCCTAGTTAGAATTTTATCTATTAGAGGTTGTACGTCCTCTCTCCTAAGTTTTATCATAATAAAGGGAGATTCATAGATATTTAATAGGAAAAGACCCAACCTTACAAGCTAGAACTAGAATGTCTGCAAAAGGGGCGGATTCAATAGGGTCCATCCTAATTGGGATGAGCGCACTTTTAGAGTAGTTGATTTTCATTCCAGAAACCTGCTCAAAGTAGGACAGGACAATTTTTAGGTTCGAGGACTTTTCTAGGTCATTTTTTAAGAAGAGGATGGTGTCATCTGCATATTGGAGGTAGATGACGCCCCTTGGCATAGCCTCAAGACAGAGTCCTTGAATTAGATTATTTAGAGCAGCTTTCCTAATCATCCTAGTCACTACATCTACAACTAGGTTAAAAATAAGAGGGGAGAGGGGGTCTCCTTGTCTGAGCCCTTTTCCAGACATAAAGAAACTGCCTTCGACTTGGTTGATTTTGACCCCCATTGAGCCATTCCTTGGTGTGTCCATGATCACTCTAATCCAAAAGGGGAAAAAGCCTCTAGGTCTAAGAAGCTCTTCTAGGAAGTCTAGATTGACATTATCAAAAGCATTTTTGTTATCCAACTTAAGGACAAGGCCTTTTTATTTGAACTATGAACAGGGTGGAGGATCTCAGTGCAGTCACCACACTCTCAACAATAAAACCTCCCTTTCACAAAAGTTGATTGATTGCTAGAGATCAACCTATGGAGGATTGTAGCAAGTCTGTTTGTGAACACTTTGGTGAAAATTTTAAAGCTACAATTTAAAAGACTAATTGGTCGAAACTTTTTCATGGTCTGAGCATCTTTTTATTTAGGGACAAGAGTTAGGAGAGCATAGTTTAGCCTCTTTATGTCTAATTTATTTGCATGGAAGTCCTGAAAGAGGTCAATGACGTCCTCTTTGATGTTTTCCAAAAAATGCTGGTAAAAAAGAAAAGAGATACCCTCTGGGCCAGAGCCCCCATCTGAATATGAGTCAAATACAGATTTCTTGACCTAAGTCTCACTAAAGGGGGCACTCAGCATGGTGTTAGAAATCATTGTGGGGGTTACACCCGAATCTATCTTCTTTAGAGAAGAGATTCCTATAAAAGTATGTGGCTATCTTAATCTTCTCATGGGTATCACAAGTTTCCCCATCATGGGCCTCTAAAGTATGGATCGGGGTTTTCCTTCTTCTCTGATTTGCTACAACATGAAAGTAATAAGATATATTAATTGAAGTGGATTTATTAAAATACGTATTTAGATATATAGTATATGGATACATATAGGTTTTAAAAATTCTATGTCAACTAATTCGAAACAGATGGGGTAGATCTGGATCGCGGATTGGGCGATAGAGCAGAGCTCAATTATCATGCTTTTCTTTGGGAAGACTATTTTGGGTTGGATCTAACGGGATGGATACGTAAGATCAGAGTCTTGGTAAGATTACAATATGTTTAGCCATATGACCGTCTATTTGTTGCGCCGTTGTTGAATATATACTACACCGATGTTGCCTATTGAAGTGTATATGTGGTTGTGTGCCTCTTTTCATTAGATCGGTCTAATGAAATAGTTGGTTAGCACATGACGCTTGACTTGGTATCAAAGCGAAGGTCTCAAATTTGACTCATGTATGGCGCACATTTTTTCAAAACATTGCTGGTGCCCCCTCCGTCCACGTATTGGCCTCTTGGGCCGTCCAGATCGGTCTTTTAGGGCTCGTTTGGCAACCCTTATTTCATTTCATTTGGTGCAATTGAAATGAAAAGATATTGTCATTTCATTTGGAAATCCTAACAATTCCAATTCTAAACTTCTTGCATGGTAACCACCTAGAATCTTAAAATGAAATGATTTCCAATAGTTGTTTGGATGCCATTTTTACAGGAATTCATAAATCGTTCCCGAATCTTCACATCTATGATAAAACAAGATAATCCCCAACATATATCACATTGATCTCATATAACACACATTTATATATTGGAATACATGTTGAAATGAACACAACATACCACAATTCATTATATTTTAGGTTAAAATGGATGATAACGCTAATGCACAAGTGCAATGTCCACAAACAGCAATATTAAGCAATACATAGAAGGCTGCAATTTATCATCAGATGCAAAAAAACACGTTTCGTCGAAGTCTTTGCACCATTTCAACTAGGAAGATCCTAAGGCACGATGTGCTTCATGACCCATTTTGTTTTCAATCCCATGGGTAACGCTTGAAGTGACTAGAACCTACGGTCATCGGAGACACGAATGTCGTCGGCGACTAGAAGATCATCTTCTTCTAACCCTGGTATTGAATTGAGAGCAGCAATTATTTCTTCATGAGATGCCGGCTTGGGAGGGGGATCAGAGACATCAGCTCGAAAGGCAGTAGTGAAGTTGTCCAGTTTCTCCCCAAGCATGCAAGCAACAGAGTCGTCTACCCTGTACCTTTTTATCTTGCGATATTCACTAGTATGGGTGGATGATGAATCATCAATATCTTTGTTGTTGTTAGAATTCTCTCCCGCCATTTCTGCTCCAATGTCACCTGCAGTTCTCGCTCCGACTCTAGTAGCGATCTCTTGAGTAGATTACACTAATCATGTCCCAGTTCTTTAAACCTTGTACCTGTAGGAAGCATCATTTTTATTTGCCTGCAAATAATAAGGCCGGATAGATCAACTAAGGTATGGTACTAGGAACATAAAGAATACTAGAGCTACGACATGAGTCAAAAAATAAAAACTAGAGAGAAAAATATTAGTCATAAAGCAAGATAAAGAGCAACACTATGACTACTAGAGCTACAAAATCAAGAGCTCTATCTATGTGTACTTGCAACAACCCAAACGTTGTCGCCGTTAAATTACTCACAATTGAACAAGCACTCAGTCTATAAATGCACACCAATTTTAGGAAAAATACATTTGTTCCCAAACAAAACAAATTCTACAATATGGTTCATGTTGCAGCAAAATTTACAATTATTTACGAGAAAAGCAAGTGTTTTGGTTTAGCTTTGCCACTATGAGTTGTATGCCAATTGAAGGTCTGGAATTCAGGGCAGCCAAGCTTGTATATGGTATCATCATAAAAGAATTTCCTTACAAACGTTTGTATACTAGTACAACCAAAAATATGAAGCACTCAAAGCACAGGCTGTTGAATCACAAGTTCAAATATCAAACAACAATTTCCATGCTATGAGCTGAACTGACCTAGCAGTACCATTTCTGTCTAAGGAACATAAACATCCTGATCCTGATACACTAAGAAAAGGATCCACATACATTTCAAAGCACTACACTTGATCTGATACACTGACCTAGCAGCAACACTAGGACTACTAGAGCTACAGGAATCAATAACCAGAATGCAAATTTGGCTGCTGGCATCACACATTATTCCACAATCCTAGATTTGACTACTACCATAAATGGGAATTAATCAACAAAGGAAAGAAGCTAGGATCGATCAATGACATACAAAGGTAGCGGTTTAAAAACATAACAAGTGTAAGTTGTAGAAATGATAAATGGACTGAAACAAGCATTAAGTGGACTCGACGATTTACCTTGACATAATTGTCCCAAACATCCTCGCCGTCAAGATATCATGTTGTTGTCACAATTGCAACCAAAGCCACTTTGAGAGAGAATCTTGTTGACTACTTGGTAATACTTTTCAAAAGTTTTGTTCTTGGATATGATGTGATCCTTTGTAATTTTCTTCTCACACTTGTCCCTCACATTCTTGACGGATGCAGTGTACACATGGGGTTTCCACCCATTTTTAGCACGATCACCCTTGTTGTAGTGGTCGACAAAGACATCCAACATAGCCTTATCCATTTGATCAGTTCAAGATAAGTATCTTCTACCTGTTTTTCCGATATCCAGCATCTACTAAGTAGTATTTTCCTATGTTTTGTGAAAATTGACCCATATTAGATTTTAGTTTGCAAATTTACCACTCAGAACTTTGAAGGCATCTTCTCTAAACATTGCATCTCGCAACACTCGTGACAAACACGTGGACAAACTTTATGCAGAACCATCCCATCCAGCCAACACGTGGACAAACTTTATGCACGCAAATGCCCAACGCATTCGTTGTTGTCTCATGCTTTCAATTCCTATATCGACCCTTGATTGCGTAGTGGAACACGGACCTTAACGTGTGTGTCATCTAAAGCTCCAAGCCCATCTAGAAACCACGTCCATCGGTTGTCCTCGGGTAGTTCAGCAGGTCTGGCAGCTTCATGAGTTCATGAGATATGGGCATGATGCGTGTGGACAGACGTTCGCTGGGAGACCCCAAGAGGAAGGTATGATGAGTACAACATCAAGTTTTTCCCTCAGTAAGAAATCAAGATTTAATCGGACCAGTAGGAGAAAGAAATCACTTCTGAAGATTGTTGACAACTGATGTTGGCAGGACGCACTACCAGGCTCGGCAGCAACATGCAATCTGCACACAACACAACCAAGATACTTTGCCCCAAAGAAACTATGAGGTTGTCAATCTCACCGGTCTTGCTGAAAACAAAGGATTAGACATAGTGTGGAAAGTAATGTTTATTTGCAGTGAATGAAATGAGAACAGTGTTTGAAGTGAAAAAAGAACAGTGTTTGCAGTAGTGTATTATCAGTGTAAAAGAATGGACCTGGGTCCACAGATCACTAGTGGTGTCTCTCCATAACAAATAAATAACAAGTTGGGTGAACAAATTACATATGGTCAATTGATAAATAGAGAATGCACTGTATTGCATCTAAATGAGATGATGACTACTATGAGATTCATTTGGGGATTACAACATGATACATAGACCACTATCCAACTTCATCTATGACTAATAATCCACCCTCAGGACGTCATCGGAGCAAACTTTGGGTATTAAGTTGCAAACAACAAATTATTGCATTAATTAAAGTGCGTAATGTAAACAAGGCAATTATCCTTAGACAAAGCATTGTTGTTTTACCCCTAGTTGCAACAACACATCCACAGTGTTAGAAGTTATTGTCACTCTCCCAGATTATTGGAGGCATGAACGCACTGTCTAGCATAAATACTCCCTCTTGGAGTCACAAGCATCTACTTGGCCAGAGCATCTACTAGCAACGGAGAGCATGCAAGATCACAAATAACATATATGATAGATCTATAATCAACTTGACATAGTATTCAATATTCATTGGATCCCAACAAACACAACATGTAGCATTACAAATAAGATGATCTTGATCATTTTAGGAAGCTCACAAGATCTAAACATGATGGCAAAAAATAGGAGAAGACAACCATCTAGCTACTACTATGGACCCGTAGTCCAAGGATGGACTACTCACACATCACTCCGGAGGCAGGCATGATGATGAAGAGCCCTCCAGTAATGATTCCCCTCTCCGGCAGGGTGCCGGGAAGAGGTTCAGAACCCTTCCAAACTAGGGTTGACGATGGCGGTGGCTACCAAACTTTTCGTGGATGGAGCTCGGGTACTTAGGGTTTTCCCGAGGAAGGCAATATATAGGAGGAAGGGCGATGTCGGTGGGCGACCAGGGGGCCCACACCACATGGCCGCGCGGCCAAGGGGGGTGATGGTGCAGATCTTGCACTCGTTGGGGGCGGCAAGAGGAAGGTATGATGAGCACATCAACATTTTTTCCTCAGAAAGAAACCAAGGTTTAATCGACCAGTAGGAGGAAGGAGTAACTTCAGAAGGTTGATGCAGTTGAGATGGTAGGGCGCACTACCGGTTCAGCAGCAACGTGGAAACTACACAACACAATTAAATCACCTTGCCCCAATGAAGAAGTGAGGTTGTCAAACTCACCGGTTTTGCTGAACATAAAAAGGTTAAACGCATGGTGTGGAAAACAGTATGAGAACAATATGAAAACAGTAGCAGAAGTGTGAAAATAGTAATTGCGGTGGTTGTATTATGAATATGAGAAAATGGACCAGGGTCCACAGTTCACTAGTGGTGTCTCTCCATAGAAGATAAATAACATATGTGGTGAACAAATTACAGCCCGACAATTGATATAAATGAAGGCTGCACCGTAGTGCATATGTAATACATAAAGATTACTATGTGATTCATGCGGGCATTACAAAAAAATACATAGACCGTCATCCAACTACATCTATGACTAATAATCCACCCTCCGAATATCATCCGAACAAACGTTGAGTATTAAGTTGCAAGCAATAGATAATCGCAGTAAGAAAAGTGTATAATGTAAACAATGTGAACGAAGTAAACATCGTTGTTTTCTCCCTAATGGAAACAACACATCCTCCATCCGTCATGTTTCTTTCACTCGAGCCCAGATGGAAAGGAGGCATGAACCCGCTATCAAGCACAAATGCTCCCTCTTGGAGTCACTAGTATCTACTTGGAAAGAGCATCTACTAATAACAGAGAGCATGCAAGATCATAAATAACATATGCATGAAGATAACATGATAGATTGATATTAGAAGATATAACATTCAACATCCATCGGATCCCAGCAAACACAACATGTAGCATTACAATAAGATGATCTCGATCATGTAAGGCAGCTCACGGGATCTAAACACGAGGCATAAAGTGGAGAAGACAACCATCTAGCTACTGCTATGGACCCATAGTCCAGGGATGAGCTAGTCACGCATTAGGAGCGGGCATGGTGGTGTAGACCCCTCTCGTGATGAATTTCCCCCTCGGCATGGTGCCGAGGAGAGCTCCAGAACCCTCCCCATCTCGGGTTGTCGATGATGGGGGCCTCGGATGTTTGTTGGGAAGAAGTGGTATATTTTAAGGGTTGACGTATCGGGGGGAATAAATAGGAAAACGGGCGATGGCGGTGGATTCTCGAGGGGCCCACACCACCCCACGGCGCAGCCAGGGGGCGCCTCCCTATGGTGTGGCCCCCTGTGGCCGCCTCTGGGCCTCTTCGGGACTCGTGGAACTTTCGGGATTTCTAAGACTTCCGGGCTTTGAATTTTCTAATTTCGAGAATATTTCTGGAACAACTTTTCTGAAACTAAAAATAACAGAAAACATGGAATTGGCTCTGTGGCATCCTATCAATAGGTTAGTCCCGAAAATCGATAAAAATGACATAAAGTGTATAGCAAACATGTAGCAAATAACATGAAAATAACATGGAACATCAGAAATTAAGGATACGTTTATGACGTATCAACATCCCCAAGCTTAGTTCCTACTCGTCCTCGAGTAGGTAAATGATAAAAGCACATAATTTCTGAGGTGACATGCTACCAACATAAACTTGATCATCAATATTGTAAAAAGCATATGTAAGCTGAGATCATATTACTTTAAACACAAGCATGATAGATATAATTCTAGCAATAAAACATAGCAATCATTTTGCATCATGAGAAGTAACACAAATAAAAGATCATGAATAATAATGCATTGAAAGTTATATGTTTGTTTCAAGTAAAGAGATAACATAGCAACGTGATATTTTGCTTATCCTTAAGAGTGGGGAAAAACATAAATGCATGACACCTTCAAAGTTTAGGAGGAAGACTAGAACACATAATTTGAGAGCAAGTAATAACATATCTTGAAGCAATTAATAATGTTTCTGGGACAAATACACATTAAACTCAGAATGGAAACTATGATCTCTCAATTGTGCATAAAGTTAGAAGATGGAGACTCAACATACAAGTAAAAGAAAGGCCCTTCGCAGAGGGAAGCATGGATCACTCATGTGCTAGAGATTTTTATTTTATTAAACAGAGGTATAAAATGTTTGACACTCCTCCAAACCTTTCTTATACAAACCATGGCTAACCGAATCCTCGGGTGTCTGATTTTTTAGAGAGATGTATGCTTATGTCAACGAATGGTAAACATAAAATACAGTACATCACAAGACAACTAGACTTCACAAGAGCCGCTCCATTTAAGGCACAACTGGTGTAGAAGGTCGTCACTCTTTCTCTTTTGTTTACACCATTATGCTTTTGACAGATAAATCAAGGGCAAAAATAGTGAAGATAATTTGTTTGTATTAATTTGGGGCTGGGCACCCCACTGCCAGCTCTTCTATCAATTGGAAAAGTAGATGAAGCCACTAGTCCAGGGTGTGAAATCCAATCAACAAGTGAGATAAATATTCTCTATTTACGTCCTCATGAACTAAAACAGGAACACAAAACATGAGTAATTTTGAAAGTTTTAAAGGTAACGCATGAGCAATTTACTTTGGAGTGGAAGTTAAGTACCACATGTAGGTAGGTAAGGTGGACACATTTGGCATACTTTGGTTTTTGGGAATTGGATCCACGAGTAGAACTCATACTCAATACAGGTGGAGGCTAGCAAAAGACTGGGAGCGACAAATTAAGAGAGCATAACGACCATAATCATGCATAGCGACAAAAACATCATTAATTAAAGCATAAGTGGTACTACAAGTTCAAAAACTAAATGATCATATAGGCTATAAGTGACTGGTTTGTGGTCGTAAACATGGTGTAAGCATGCGCCAAGCCAACCAAATAAAACATTCAAAGGAGAACACCACAAAATTATGCTTCAATATGACAAGAACAACTCATGATTCTTTCAATGACACATTAAACACTCTCAGCTATTTGAGACAAATCATGCTACAAAAATAACCACTAGGATTTAGAATTAAAATAACATCTAGCATGAAATGAAAAAGCCTACCTAGAGTCTATACAAGCTTCTATTTGCATTATCATAAATTCTACCACATGCAACTGTTTCTTTTACCAACAAGCACCATACAAAGTATGTCTTCACAAAAACTCTATAAATGATACAACAAGAAATCATGAGAGTACTCAAATAACTCTACAAAAAAATATCTCTCTAAATAAGAGAAGCATGAAAACAGGAATTTTGCAGCAGTTAGAAGAAAAACTAAGAATACGAGCATAACGAATATTCAAATGAAAACGCGGACCGTGTCTCTCTCACCAACAAGGATGCTAGGTTCCAATGATGTTTATTTAATCAAGGAAAGTAAAAAATAAACACAAGAAATATAAACAGACGCTCCAAGGAAATTTCATATGATGTGACCGAATAAAAATAGTTTCACTAGAAGTGATCAGATAAATTGTTGATGAAGAAGAGGATGCCTTGGGCATCCCCAAGCTTAGATGCTTGAGTCTTCTTAGGATTTTCTAAGATGAACAACGGGGGTTTCCCCAAGCTTTGACCTTGCGCTCTTCTTGATCACATTATATCACCCTCTTCTCTTTACCCTTGAAAACTTCCTTCACACCACACTCTCAGAGTACTTCGCATTAGAGGGTTAGTGAAACAATAAAAAATTCATGAGTTCTTTATTGTCACAAGTAATATTGATACTTTTAAACATTATCTACAGCCACTGATGTTACGTGAAGCAAAGAAATCCACTTGACATCTTAAAAGAGCAAATGTAAGAAAAATGACAGAATCTGCCAAAACCAGAACAGTTTGTAAAGACAATTTTTTTGGGGGCACTTACGTTGCTCAAATCGAAAAACTTAAAGAAGGAAAAAGTTTTGGAATTAGCTGAGGAAGAAGCACGAAATTTTTCAGGTCATTCCGATCTTTCTGGATTTTATACGATTGTTTTACGGTGGACAGCAGAAATCTGCTTCCTGCGTAGAAATCCAAAACTAACTCCAACTCTCGTTGGGAACTTTACTTGAAACAACTAGTACATGAAAATAAAGATACAAAGGAGTTGATACAGAAGTATACAACCCCTTGACTCAGAGAAAACAAAAAAAACAAAAAAAAACCCCATGGGTTATGCCCCAAGAAGTGCTTTTCTTTAACGTCTTTTAGCTAGACCCAAAAAAGTGGATTCACATGTTTTCAAGTGAAGAAGATGCTCACATAAGAAATATGAATTAATAAAAAGAGAGAATCAAGAAAAAGTGTAAAACAAACTTAATTATAACCCACTTCCTATGTATAGGAATCTTGTAAATAAATAAATTAAAGAAGCTCAAACTAGAAATCATGGGAAGATAGAACAAGAGAAATTTCAAAACTTTCAACAAAAAGAGAGGTGGTTTAGTAACATGAAAATTCCTACAACCATATTTTCCTCTCTCCTAATAATTTTCAGTAGTATCATGAACAAACTCAACAACATAATTATCACATAAACATGTTTGTCATGGTCTAAAAGCACACAATTCATATCAAGCTCAAAATCAGTGGGACTAAAATTTAAAACCAGCTCATCTATTTTCCCCACTTTTAGCAATAGAAAAACAAGATGATTGGTCACTCTTAAAAGGTATATGACACACTATAGAAATCCTATTTTCAGTAGCATTATAATCTATAACATCAAGTAACATAGGACCATCATCTAGAGCATTATCATATAAGTTTTCTGAGCAAACTTCCTTATTACGATGCATATTAATAGTTGGAATAAATAGCGGATTTTCACAAGATTTATCAAAGTAGCATGGATTGGAATAGAGCAAGGTATGAGTTAAAGAGTTACTATCATTGGGAGGTAGACATGGGTTCCATTCTTCCTGCTCTTGATCATCACTCTCCTCCTCATTTCATTTAATGAGCTTTCAGATTCAACAATTTCTTCTTCCATAGGCTCCTGCAAAGCATTAGCTTCCTTTGGTTGAGAGCATTTATGAAGATATCTAATAATATAGCCATTTCCTTCCTTGTAATTATCAAAGAAAAATTCAAGTATATCACAAGTCTCATATTTATAAGGTGCATCATCATTATTTTTAAACAAATAAGCAATTTCAAATGCACCCTTCCAAACAATAAATTCTACAATTTGTTCCACATCATATACTTCATAATTTCTCTTAACATAAGAAGCTATGGTAACATTATCATTAAACTCATATTGAAAGGGGAGGTGTTTCTACCTCCTAAAGTAACAAGATTTATCAAAGCAATAAGTAACATTATAAGTAGAGCGCAAGTGTTTAACATAGTTATACAATCTATTAATTTGCTTCCACGAGTGTATCCCTTTTTGTGACAAGCGGAATTCCTTATAATTTTTCTGTTGTTCTTCCGTGAACCCATCTTGCCAAGAAAACCTAGTTTCAAAGACATCAAACATTTATAGCAAGCATGATAAAGCAAAAATAACAAAGTAAAGAGATTGGAAGTGAGAGACTCCCCTTGCAGAAATTCTCTTCCTCCCTGGCAACGGCGCCAGAAAAGTAACTTGATGGTGCAGATCTTGCACTCGTTGGGAGACCCCAAGAGGAAGGTATGATGAGCACAACAACAGTTTTCCCTCAGAAAGAAACCAAGGTTTAATC
Organism: Alopecurus myosuroides; assembly: GCA_028641055.1. Lineage (NCBI taxonomy): Eukaryota > Viridiplantae > Streptophyta > Magnoliopsida > Poales > Poaceae > Alopecurus > Alopecurus myosuroides. Next base: position 17,807 of record JAPCYS010002010.1, read on the forward strand.
GACTAGTAGGAGGAAAGAGTAACTTCAGAAGGTTGATGAAGTTGAGATGGTAGGACGCATTACCGGTTCAACAACAACGTGGAACCTACACAACACAATCAAATCACTTTGCCCCAATGAAGCAGTGAGGTTGTCAATCTCACCGGTTTTGCTGAACACGAAGAGGTTAACCGTATCGTGTGGAGAATAGTATGAGAACAGTATGAAAATAGTAGCATCAGTGTGAAAACAACAATTACAATGGTTGTATTATCAATATGAGAAAATGGACCGGTGTCCACAATTCACTAGTGGTGTCTCTCCATAGAAGATAAATAACATATGTGGTGAGAACGAATTACAGCTGGGTGATACGTCATAAACGTAGCCCTAATTTCTGATGCTCCATGATGATATTATGCCAATTGCTACATGTTTTCTCCCTTCTTTATGTCATTTTTATCGATTTTCCGACTAACCTATTGACAAGATGCCACAGAGCCAGTTCCCTGTTTTCTGCTGTTTTTTAGTTTCAGAAAAGTTGTTCTGGAAATATTCTCGGAATTGGAAAGTTCGAAGCCCGAAAGTCATATTTTCCCCGGAAGCATCTAGAAGACCGAAGAGGAGACGAAAAGGGGCATGAGGGGGCCCACACCATAGGGTGGCGCCCCCCCTGGCCGCGCCGGGGGTGGTGTGGGGCCCCTGGACCTCCACCGCCTCTGCCCTTTCGCCTATTTAAACCCCCCGGATGGAAAACCCAAAGCACCTGATCAAAATCCCCGAAAAAGTTCCGCAGCCGCCGTCACCGTCAACCCTAGATCAGGAGGGTTCTGGAGTTGTTTTCCAGCACCCTGCCGGAGAGGAAATCATCACCGGCGGCTTCTACATCACCATGCCTGCCTCCAGAGTGATGCGTGAGTAGTTCATCTCTGGACTACGGGTCCATAGCAGTAGCTAGATGGTTGTCTCCTCCTCATATGCCTCCATGTTTAGATCTCGTGAGCTGCCTATCATGATTGAGATTGATCTTATGTAATTCTATATGCCGTGTTTGCTAGGATCCGATGAATATTGACCTTATGCCAAGTTGATTATAGTCTTTAATGCATATGATATTTGTAATCTTGCATGCTTTCCGTTGCTAGTGGTTGCTTTGGCCAAGTAGTTCCTAGTGACTCCAAGAGGGAGTATTTATGCTTGATAGTGGGTTTAGGCCTTCTTGCTGCCTTGCTCGAGTGACAGAAACGTGAAGGGGGAGGATATGCTGTTGCCATTAGGGAGAAAACAGCGGTGAGAGTACCCACGTGTATAATCATTGCTTACATTACACACTTTGTTTAATGCAATTATCTATTGCTTGCAACTTAATACCTAAGGGAGTTTGGATGATAAACTGGGGGTGATTATTAGTCATAGATGCAGATGGATTTCGGTCTAAATATCATAGTAGTCATCATGTTATATTGTGCACTACGGTACAACCTCTATCTGTCAATTGCCCAGCTGTAATTTGTTCACCCAGCATGTTAATTTTTATGGAGAGACACCACTAGTGAACCTATGAACCCCGGTCCATTTTTCCACACTGTTAAACAAACCACAACAATTTCCCTCTCTCTTTACTTAGTGCAAGCATACACTGTTTTCCACACTATAAGTCTAATCTTTGTTTTCAACAAGACCGGTGAGATTGACAACCTCACTGTACCATTGGGGCAAAGTATTTTTGGTTGTGTTGTGCAGGTTCCACGTTGTTGCGACACCGGTGAAGCGCCAGCACACCTTCAGTGGCATCAACCTTCCGAAGGTCCTCTTTCTCCTACTGGATTGATAACCCTGGTTCTTAACTAAGGGGAATTCCGACCGCTGTGCTCATCACACCCCCTCTTGGGGTATCCTTACACAAGCACCAAGGACATTTTCTGGCGCCGTTGCGGGGAGAAGATGTCTTCTGGCAAGGGGAGCCTCTCACTCTCAACCTCTTTATTTTTTTTATTCTCTTGTTTTATTCTCTATATTGAAAAACACAAAAAATTAGTTTACTTTATAGCTGTTATTTATTTGCTTGCTATTATTCTGCGAATGAGTTCCTCTGAGAACACTAAGTTGTGTGACTTCACTAGCACAAACAACAATGATTTTATTTGCACACCTATTGCTCCACCTGCTCCTACTGTTGCTTTCTATGAGATTAAACCTGCTTATTAAATCTTGCGATGAAAGAACAATTCTCTGGTATTAGTATTTATGATGCTGCTGCTCACCTTAATAATTTTGTTGAACTATGTGAGATGCAAAAATAAAGATGTAGATGGAGATATTATTAAACTAAAATTATTTCCTTTCTCTTTGAGAGGAAGAGCTAAAGAATGGTTGCTATCTTTTCCTAGAAATAGTATTGATTCATGGACTAAGTGTAAAGATGCTTTTATTGGAAAATATTATCCTCCTGCTAAGATTATATCCCTAATAAGTGACATAGTGAATTTTAAACAATTTGATAATGAACATGTTGCTAAAGCTTGGGAAAGAATAAAAACTATGGTGAAGAATTGTCCCACTCATGGATTGAATACTTGGATGATTATACAAACTTTTTATGCAGGGCTGAATTTCTCCTCAAGGAACCTATTGGATTCAGCTGCTGGAGGTACCTTTATGTCCATCACTTTTGGCAATGCAACAAAGCTTCTTGATGATAAATTATTCAGCGTGGCACACTAAGAGAGCTCTACAAGGTAAGAAGGTAAATTATGTTGAGGAAACCTACTCTTTGAGTGAAAGGCTTGATGCTATTATGTCGATGCTTGTTAATGGTAAAGCTCAAGTTGATCCAAATAATGTTCCTTTAGCCTCTTTGGTTTCTCAAGAAGAGCATGTTGAGGTAAACTTTATTAGAAATAATAATTTTAACAACAATGCTTATAGAAATAATTTTGGTGGAAACAATTACAAGCCCTATCCTCCTAATAATGGTTATGGTAATTCTTATGGAAATTCCTACAATAACAACAAAAGCTCTACCTCTGATCTTGAAAACATACTTAGAGAATTTATTAGCACACAAACTGCTTTTAATAAATCTGTTGAGGAAAAGCTTGGTAAAATAGATGTTCTTGACTCTAAAGTAGATAGCCTTGCTATTGATGTTGATATTCTAAAACTGAAGGTTTTGCCACAAGATGTTAAACAAAATAAAACTTTGAATTCCATCCAAGTTCAAATAGACAATAATGTTAGATTGATGGCTGATTTACGTGCTAGGTGGGAAAGAGAAGATGAATTGGCTAGAAAGAATAATATTGCTAGAGTTTGTACCATCACAACCACTAGTAAAACTGAAACTCCAAGTGCTAGTAAACCTCCTACTATCAATGGTAAATTAGTTGGTGTTAATAAAGTCCCTACTCCTTCGGTGAAACGTGCGAAATTGCCTCAAATTGCTGAAACTGTTTCTAGTAGAAGTGCTAATTTTTTTTTAGAGATGTAGGAGATAATGGTCCCATTACTTTTGATGATAATAACTTCGATTTTTATGATTGTAATATCTCTGAAGTTATTATGTTTATACAAAAACTTGCTAGAAGTCCCAATGCTAGTGCCATGAGTATGGCCTTTACTAAACATATACTAATGCTCTCATGAAAGTTAGGGAAGAAAAGTTGAAACTTGAGACATCTATCCCTAGAAAATTAGATGATGTTGAGAGCCTATCGTTGAGATAAAATTAAATGATTTTTATTGCAATGCTTTGTGTGATCTTGGTGCTAGTATCTATGTTATGCCTCAAAAGCTCTATGATATTCTTGATTTACTACCGTTAGAACACTGTTATTTGTATTTTCATCTTGCTGATAATTCTAAGAAGAAACCTCTTGGTAGAATCGATGATATTCTCATTATGGTTAATAATAACCTTGCCCCTGTTTATTTTGTTGTTATGGATATTGAATGCAATGCTTCTTTTCCTATTGTTTTGGGAAGACCTTTTCTTAGAACTCTTGGTGCTGTTATTGACATGAAAGAGGGGAGTATTAAATATGAACTTCCCCTCAAGAAAGGTTTGGAACACTTTACTAGAAATAAGATGAAGCTACCCTTTTACTATATATTAGAGCAAAATATGATTTGATGCTTCTTCACTTGAAAATACTTGATTGATCTTTTGTGCCTAGCTGAAAGGCGTTAAAGAAAAGCGCTACCTGGAGACAACCCGTTTTATTTCTCTGTTTTCATTCTGATTTTCTTTGTTTTCTTTGGTGTGCTTTGCACCTGGGTGTTTTATATTTCCTTATCAACCCCTCTGTATCTTTTGTTTTGTGTTTTTGTTGAGCCAAGTAAAGCCTCTAGTGGAAAGTTGACACTATATTTCGAATTTCTGCAGATAAAACAGATTTCTGCTGTCCACTGTTAATTCCGTTAAAAATCACAGAACATTGAAAATGACCTGAGATTTTTTGTGCTTAATACTGAGTTATATAAGAAATGTTTCTTAGTTGACAACTTTTTGATTTGAGCAACAGAAGATTTTCTAAAAAATTGATCTCTGCCTGCTGTTCTGTTTTGACAGATTTCTGGCAATTATTGCATTTGCATCTTCATTCTTTCTTTGGTGTTATTTTGAGAAAAAGAGTTTAAAAAAAGTTGTGACAGTAATAATGTGTTTTTGATTGCTATTATTGTGTTGAAACTGAACCATGTGAGTTCATTATTTCGGTTGCACTAACGTTGCTAATGAAGATTGTGAGAATTTTGATGTGAAGGAAGTTTTCAAGCGTCAAGAGAAGAGGATGATATAATGTGATCAAGAAGAGTGAAAAGCCTAAGCTTGGGGATTCCCTAGTGGTACATCCCTGCAAGTTCCAAGAAGACTCAAGCATCTAAGCTAACGGATGCCCAAGGCATTCCCTTCTTCATCAACAAATTATCAGGTCACTTATAGTGAAACTATATTTTTATTCGGTCGCATCTTATGTGCTTTACTTGGAGCATATTTTATTTTTGTTTTCAGTTTTCTTAAGTTTTTTTTTATTTTCATAATAAGCTTTGTTGGACCCCAGCTTTCTTTTATTGGAGAGTGACACATTGTATTCTTAGTCTCTGTTTGGGTGCTGCATTTAATTAGCTCCTGTTTTGCATGCATCTCTTATCAGAGCTGTTAGTTTTAGTATGTTATGTGATTACTCTCATATTTTCTTGCTGTATCATAAAGAGTATTTTTTGTTAAAGCATGTTTTGTATGGTGCTTGTTGGGAGAAAGAAAACAACTGCTTGAAGTAGAATTTATAACAGTATAGTAGAAGCTTGTATAGACTGTGACTAGAACTTTTTGATGTCATGCTAAATGTTATTTAGTTTTAAAGCCTGTGGTTATTGAGTAGCATGATTAGCCTCAAATAGCTGAGAGTGTTTAATATGTATTGAAAGATTCATGAGTTGTCCTTGTCATAGTAAAGCATCAATATGCTATTCTCTTTCGAATGATTTATTTGGTTGACTTGGCGCATGCTCACACCATGTTATGACTAAAAGAAAGTCACGAATAGCCTCCATGACCACTTAGTTTTTGAACTTGTGATACTGCTTATGTTTTAATTAATGATGCTTATGTCGCTATGCATGAGTATGGCTCTTATACTCTCTTGATTTGTCGCTCCCAGTCTTTTGCTAGCCTCCACCTGTACGAGTATGAGCTCAACTCGTGCATCAAAACTCCCTTAAACCAAGTTTTTCCCATTGTGTACACCATACTTACCTACATGTGGTATTTAACTGCCATTCAAGTAAATTGCTCATGTTTTACCTTTAAAACCTTCAAAATTATTTCCTGTTGTGTGTTCTTGTTTTGCTCACGAGGACGTCAATAGAGAATCTTTATCTCGCTTGTTGATTGGATTTCACATCCTGGACTAGCGGCTTCATCCACTTATTAAAATGATAGAAGAGCTGGCAGCAGGGTGCCCAGCCCCAAATTAATACAAAACAATTCTCTTCACTATTTTTGCCCCTGATCATATCAGTCAAAGCATAATTGTGTAAACAAAAGAGAGAGGGATGACCTTCTACACGAGTTGCGTCCTTCACCATGGGAGCCGCTCTTGTGAATCCAGTTGGCTTGTGACATACTGTATTGTCTGTTTACCATTCGTTGACACTAGCATACACCCCTCCTAAAATATAGACATCCTCCACAAATGTCAAACTTTTAATACATTTGTTTAATAAAATAAAAAGCTCTAAGCACATGAGTGATCCCTGCTTCCCTCTGCGAAGGGACTTTCTTTTACTTTTATGATGAGTCTCCATCCTCTAACTTTATGCATAGTTGAGAGAGCATTTTTGCCATTCTGAGTTCTATGTGCATTTGTCCTATAAACATCAATAATTATTGCTGATGTGCTATCATTTTTTCTTAAATATTTGTTCTAGTCTTCCTCTTGAACTTTAAAAGTCTCCTGGCATTTATGTTTTGCTCCACTCTTAAGGACTATCGAAATATAACTTTGTCATGCTTTCTCTATACCTGAAACAAACGTTTACCTTTCTTTGCATTATTATTCATGATCCTTTATTTGAGTTACTCTTCATGATGCAAATTAATTGCTATGCTTTATTATTAAAGTTTTATTTATCATGCTTGTGTTTAAAGTTTTATGATCTCACGTGCATATGCTTTTACATTAGATTGATCAAGTTTATGTTAGTAGATGTCACCTCAGAAATTATTGTTTTGCGTTTACCTACTCGAGGACGAGTAGGAACTAAGCTTGGGGATGCTTGATACGTCATAAACGTATCCTGATTTTTATGCTCCATGATGATTATTGCCAATTGCTGCATGTTTCTCCTTCTTTATGTCATTTTTATCGATTTTCCAGAAACCTATTGACAAGATGCCAAAGCCAGTTCCCTATTTTCTGTTGTTTTTTATTTCAGAAAAGTTGTTCTGGAAATATTCTGAGAATTGGAAAGTTCGAAGCCCGAAAGTCCTATTTTCCTCGGAAGCATCCAGAAGACCAAAGAGGGGGATCAGGGGCCCACACCATAGGGTGGCGCCCCCCTTGGCCGCGCCAGGGGTGGTGTGGGGCCCCTAGACCTCCACCGCCTCTGCCCTTTCGCCTATTTAATACCCCCTAATGGAAAACCGTAGGCACATGATCAAAATCCCGAAAAGTTCTACATCCCCGTCACCGCAACCCTAGACTAGGAGGGTTCTGGAGCTGTTTTCCGGCACCCTACCGGAGAGGAAATCATCATCGGAGGCTTCTACATCACCAGGCCTGCCTCCGGAGTGATGCGTGAGTAGTTCATCCTTGGACTATGGATCCATAGCAGTAGCTAGATGGTTGTCTCCTCCTCATATGCCTCGATGTTTAGATCTCGTGAGCTGCCTATCATGATCGAGATTGATCTTATGTAATTCTATATGCTGTGTTTGCTGGGATCCGATGAATATTGACTTTATGCCAAGTTGATTATAGTCTTTAATGCATATGTTTTTATGATCTTGCATGCTTTCCGTTGCTAGTGGTTGCTCTAGCCAAGTAGTTCCTAGTGACTCAAGAGGCATATTTATGCTTGATAGTGGGTTCATGC